>JAULKR010211761.1:791-15860 GCA_032356305.1 Prasiola linearis | reverse complement strand
TAAACCGGCAGAATTTTGTAGCGCTCGTCGAGCCAATTACCCAAGTCGGCCAATTGACACCGGTTTGAGCAGAATGGGTACGAGGCGGAGCGCTCTTCAGGAAGTGGGCCTTGGCACATAGGGCATTCGCCCGCGCCAAGATCAGTATCCCCCTGAATCTCTCCGTTTTGAGAATCGCTACGCTTATATTCATTCCACGAAAGCATACAGATGCAGTGTTTATCAGAGTCCGCGCACAATGTCTGCAAAAAAGTGAGGCCCGGTCGCCAGACAAATCAAACGTTTAGGTGAGCACCCACCCCTTCAATAAGCATTGAGCCCTTCCCTCACTTTGCAACTTCAAGAGGTGAGAGCGCGCCTGCTTTTTGGCGATGGGCCATAAGTGCTTGGGCGTACTTGCGTAAACGCTCTCAACCAGCGACTGCTCCGAGGCGGGATACCTTGTCAGCGCTGCAAGAATGGCTGCCTCGCGCTTTAGGCGATGCGCGATATATTCATCCAAGTAGATAACAGGATTCGAGATAGGAGCGCCGTGGGCGGGCAGCAGAGCGCTCGGCTTGAGAGCTCGCAGCAGTTTTAAGGACTCTATGTATTTACCCATGTCGCCCTCATCGGGATCGATGTAGATGAAACCTTCGCCAGCAACCATATCCCCGGCGATTAAGGCACCGGAGCTTTGGTGGAGAAAACATAGATGCCCAGGCGCGTGGCCCGGCGTCTCAATCACCTTGAATCGCTCGCCACCCCATTGCAAGTTCTCACCCCCGCGAAGCTGGCGTTCCGTTTTCAGTTTTCGACCGATCAGGCGAGCAGTTTCCCTATGAGCCCAAATGGGCGCTTTGCTCTCATTTTGTAGAATAGAGCATCCGGAGACGTGATCGGCGTGATGGTGAGTCAACACGATGGCGCGGAGACGAAGGCTGCGTCGCTTGAGCCCGTCGATTAGACGCTGCACCTCGCTTCGGTCGGGACTCCCTGGGTCTACTACGACCACGTCACCTTCGCCCAAAACGTAAGCGTTAGTATGAGTGGCTGGCGGTAAGGTTTTGGACCTGAGCGGCGCAACCAAGATGCCTTGCGCAATCTGCCAAAAGGGATCGTGATCGCCAAGCTCAGCGTTGTGAACGCGAATAAAAAACGCTTCTATACCTTTCGACGTGGGTTGTTTGAGCACACTCGTTGCCGATGTGGACTTCGGCGTCGATTTGTGACGCGGTGCAGAACCACGCAGTGCTGCATACATAGCGTCGACGCCCCTTGGTGCTGCCGGATTTGATCTGTCTGCCATACTTTTGCTGAAGAGTAACAAAAAGTGATGACGTGCTCTGAAAGGAGACGTAGAATAAGAGGCAGAGGTTTTTTTAAGAACACACCATGGTCAGCGTCACAGCACGAAAACTCAGAGACCAGTCGAGCGGCACTAAAAGTGCCCCCGGCGGTCGCTACACGGGATATTTGATCTCGTATCCAGTCGTTGGACGCGGCATGGTTATCTTTAGAGACCCGCACGGCCATCGCATGATCACCACGCCTGTTCAGCGCATCCTCGGCGAGCCCGAAGGAAAAATGATTTACGTCGAGACCACCAATAGCGTCTATCGTCTCGACATCCACGGAAAACTCGTTCCGTCGGCGCCCGTAGAGACGAGCGACAAAGCTGCGACAGTCGGATAACTCGAAGACTCGGGCCCTGGCGATGCCGGCGCTACCGGCTGGATCATCTCCGAGTTCCGCGTTAAACCGTGTGCCGTGGCTGCGCCCTTCGACAGACCTCTGGTCTTGATACTCGGCAAAGGCGGCGTTGGCCGCTCCACCGTTGCAGCGGCATTGGGAACCGCCAGCGCGAAGCGCGGCCGCAAAACCCTCCTTTTCGAGTTCAATGCAAACGATCGCTTTGGATCTTTCTTTGGCCGCGGCGCCGTCGGCGGGAGCCCGGTTCAGCTTGAGCCTAACCTGTGGGCCATCAACACCTCGCCGGACCTGGCTCTCGAAGAATACGGAATCATGGTGCTGCGTTTTAAACGCGTGTACAAATTAGTTTTTGAGAATCGACTGACTAAGTATTTTTTACGGGCGATTCCCGGGCTCGATGACTATTCGATCTTGGGCAAAGCCTGGTTTCACACGACCGAAAAAGAAGACGCTAAGCCCAAATGGGATACGGTCATTTTTGACATGGCCGCGAGTGGGCACGCGCTTTCCATGCTCAGGCTCCCGGTCTCTATTCTATCCACCGTGCCAGACGGTCCGCTTACACGAGACGCGGCTCTGATCCGAACGCTCATGCGCGACTCGGACAAGACCTCCATCGTTCTGACGACGCTCGCTGAGGAAATGCCCTCCAACGAGGCCATGGAACTCCGAGCCAATCTCAAAAAGCAATGCGATTTGGACGTGACTCACCTCGTGGTCAACCAGATTTTTCCGGACGAGGGCGTCGAAGATGAAGATGCAAAAGAGCTGCTAGCCTCGGTGCTTCGCGACTCCGACTCTCTCCCAGACATCCTCGCCCCCTTAGCCGAGCACGCCGCGCTGGCCCAGTCTCGCGCTCAAATTAATCGCGAATATCGAGAGGTCCTCAATTCCGAGTTTGAACTTCCCACCGCCGAGCTACCTTTTCTTTTTGATACCCCCATCGGCCGCTCTGAAATCGAGGAGCTTAGCCGACGTCTGCAAACAAGTTTTGACTCACCATAAAGCCCCCTATGTCTGAAAGCGCCGTCCTAAAAATATTTGCTACCACCCAGGACCCGGATTACGACTCCCCCTGGCATGCGCGAACACCCGACAACAGCACGGGTTCGGGCGTTGTCATCGCAAAGAACCAAATTTTAACCGGAGCCCACGTGGTTGCTAACGCCACTTTTATTCAGGTCCAAAAAATGGCCGACCCGGTCAAATGCGTGGCTACCGTGAAAAGCATCAGCCACGATTGCGACCTCGCGCTCCTCGAGGTTCAAGACCCTGCCTTTTTAGGAACTCTCGACATACCGGAACTCGGAACCTTACCCCACCTGCGAGACCGCGTGTCCGTGATCGGTTTTCCAATTGGCGGCGACGAAGTGTCCATCACCGAGGGCGTGGTTTCTCGAATCGAAGTACAGCGCTACTCTCACTCTCAACGGGAACTCCTTGCGGTCACCGTGGACGCAGCTATTAACAAGGGCAACAGCGGCGGTCCGGTGTTTAAAGACGGCAAAGTCGTAGGAATCGCATTTCAAAAGCTGGACGACGCCGATGGCATTGGTGAAATGGTGCCCCCCACCTTGATTCGGCATTTTCTTGCGTGCGCCCAAGAATCGAAATTGATTCACATCCCAGCACTGGGCATCTCGACGCAGACCCTTGAGAACCCGGACCAGCGCACCTGGCTTGGCATGGGCGAGGACCAGAGCGGCGTGCTCTGCCTCAGCGTCGATTACAACGGCTCGGCTTGGGACTCACTCAAATTTGGCGACGTCGTTTTGTCAATGGACGGCAATACGATCGCCAACAACGCGACGATCCACTTTCGCAATCGTTACAGAACGCGCTTTGATGTCATCTTGGGTGAAAAGCACGTTGGCGAAGATGCCACGCTCACGATACTGCGGGACAAAAAAGTGTTGGAGGTGTCGCTGCGACTCAAGGCTAAAAAATTTCTCGTCCCCAACAATCAGTATGAACACACACCGCGCTACTACATCTATGGTGGCTTGGTGTTTCAGCCACTGACTCGCGACTATTTAGAAATCTGGAACAACTGGTCGACCCAGGCCCCCGACGAATTTCTACTCCTGTACTGGTCAGGAGTCCGCAGCCCCGAACGTCAAGAAGTGATTGTGCTCTCACAGGTCCTCGCCGATCAGGTCAATGTCGGCTACGGCGACCGCTACAACGAATCTATCGTCAAGGTAGACGGGGTCGTTCCGCGGGACATGAATCACTTCGTTGAACTAATGGAAGCGTCGCAGGAGTTCGTCATGATTCAAACCTCTCAAGACGGGGTGATCGTTTTGGACCGCAAGAAGGCCAAGGACGCTGGCGGTCGAATCTTAGCGCGCTATCGGATCAATCAAGACCGTTCTCCAGACCTGATACGCGCTTGAGGTCCGGGCCACTTGCGACTCAGTCATCCGAGCTCCACGAGAATTTGTGCGGTCTCGACGCTCTCGCCGACCTTTGCCGCAATGGATTTGACCACGCCACCGGACTCGGCCTTGAGTTCGTTTTCCATTTTCATGGCCTCGAGTACGACCACTGGTTGCCCAGCGCAGACCTTATCGCCGAGCGCAACGTGAATCTTAACGACCTTGCCGGCAATTGGGGCCGAGATGCTCTCACCACTTGGCTGGCTTGCCCCCACTTTGTCCTCGGCTTCGCGGACGCGACGCTGAAGCGCGCTCTCTGTCTTTGCACGAACGCTCTTGCCGCCAAGGTGCGCCAGCAAACCCGCCTTGCGCACATCTAAATCGACCACGTAAGAAGAACCCTCGAGTAAAATCGAGTAGCGCCCAGAACCTAAATCTTCGATGTCGACCTTTAAAGCCTCATCGTCTGCCGTGACTTGGATGTCCCTTCCTTGGCCCTGGCCCTCGATCTCGAGTTTTAGCTCGCGTGGTCCAACTTGAACGAAGACATGATGACGCATGGGCCGGTAGTATTCCCTCTCGAGGCGTAAATTTTAAGGTGCCAGCCCCTTTTTATAGTCCCTGTGATACATAACGCTCCTTCCATGGAGCAGAATTTTAAAAGTTCGCTCGAGTCCAAGCAAATTCTCTTATGCGTGGGATCAGGCGGCGTTGGTAAGACCACAACCGCAGCGGCTCTGGGAATTGCCGGAGCCAAACTCGGCAGGCGGGTTTTAGTCTTAACCATCGACCCGGCCAAGCGCCTTGCAAACTCGCTGGGACTTAAAACCCTCGGCCACGAGATTCAGCAGGTGGACTTGGCTTCTCTCGGCATCGAAAGCGGCGAACTCCACGCCATGATGCTGGATCAAAAATCTGCCTTTGATGACATGGTCCGGGCCCAGTCCCGTGACCCGGAAGCCACGCTCCGCATTCTGGACAATCCCATCTACCAGCAAATTTCTGGGACCCTGGCGGGGGCACAAGAGTACGCTGCGCTCACCAAGCTTCACGACCTCAGTCAGCAAAACGCTTTTGACCTCATCATCGTCGATACGCCGCCAACCGCTCACGCTCTCGATTTTCTCGACGCGCCCAAAAAGCTCGCTGAGGCGATCGACTCGCCAGCCATCGAATGGTTTCGCAAAATCAACGAGGACCGAGGTTGGTCGTTGGTGGGCACCACCGGCACCTACGTTCTAAAAAAACTCGCCGCCTTTGTCGGCTCCCAGTTCCTCCAGGACCTTTCGACGTTTTTTATTGAGTTCAACGACATCCTCGGGGGATTCAAGGCTCGAGCCGAGGGCGTCTTTCAACTGCTTCGCAAGTCTGACGTCGGATTTGTCCTCGTCTCAAACCCTGAAGACATGGCGGTTCGCGAAGCGCTAAATTTCTATGGACGCCTCGCCGAGGCAGATATGAATTTCTCGGGATTCGTCGTCAACCGCATTCACGTCGACCGCCCCAGCGCCGCCACGGAATCTGAAGTTGTGACGGCCTTGGCCGCAACCAAGCACGCCGAGGGCGCCAGTGCGGAAACTGTTTTGACCGTCGCCAAGGCGCTCATGGCCTCCCATGCGAGGCTGCAAAAGCTCGCCGAAACCGACAAAGCCTCCATCGCGCGCCTCGAAGAGAAGACCGGGCAAGATGCCTTCGTCACGATTCCACTCTTCGGGCGAGACGTCCACGAGCTGGATGCGCTGCTAAAGCTGAGCGCTTGCCTCGCCTAAGTCTCGCCGCGGTACACACCGAGTCCAGAGGGCTTGGGTGCCCTCATAACGGCCTTGCAACTGGAGCCCCGATTCCTTAGCTTCCCCACCGATGAAGGCAGTGTTGCACGGTGAGACCACAAAGGCGCGGCATGGGTTCGGCGCAAGGTGCTCTTTGGGAAGACACCTCGCGGCGCTCTGCCTGTTCTTGGGATTGTTAACCTTCGGGGCTTCTAATGTGAGCTTCGCGCACGGCGACCACGGCTGTCAGGGAGCCTCGTGTTCTCACGGCCATGAAGATGTGGAGGCTATATCGAAGGTCGCGAGTCACTGGCGGGGTGCGCTCGACAACGCGAAAGAGTCAGACGCAAGTCAAAATGACACTCTCTTAGAAGTTCTAGGACGCGCGATGATTGCGGACCTTATGCACGAGGAGAAACGCCGGGACGCCCAGAATCATGGCCACCACCACCACGACCGCGAAGAGGTCGCGCAGCCCAGCCGTTTTTCGCGTCCGTGGTTAAAGGCGAAGCTTCAGCGCATTAAATCCGCAGTCCCGCACATTGCCGGCGATATTGTCGAGGGCGCTCCAGAGTACGGACTGGTCTTTGCCAGCATCACCTTTGCCGCAGAGGCGGTGGACCACTTGGTCATGGACGAGCTGATTCCGGTCATCGGCATGATTCCCATGTGCGTTTTGATTGCCGACTTTGCTCGCCGAGCGTCTACCTTTGTTTCCGAAGGGGCTGCGGTGTGGACCTACAACGCTCGCTGGTCATCACCTTTTCCGCTGGCGGCCTTTTCAAAGTGGCTCGAGGCCCGCAAGAAGCTTCGACAAGATTCCAAGCACTACGCGAGACCTCCATCGTTAAAAGATGGCCGGGGCACTGGCCTCAAGCTCGAGCGACCGGGACTCATGGCCAAAGTTCGCAAAACTGAAACGCCCTACACCGAAGTGGCTGAGGACTTGCCCAGTGAACTGAAGTTTCTATTCGAGAACACGCCGCTGTGGCACGAGGTCGCCAGGCAGTGGACCGAGGGCAAGACCGACACCCTGCGAGATCTCGACCTCAATCAAAAAATTCGCCATTGGCTCAGCACCGAAGGAATGAGAGAAAGGCCCTTGGCAAATCGCGCCTTCGAATTCGGCTCTGCCGCAAGGCTGTCAAAGCAGCTTATGAGCTCCATGGTTCAAGGCCATCTGGACGACAAGAAATTTAAAGTTCGAGACATGTTTAGGCTGCGCTTTGCAGTCGGCCGTTTTGGACGAAGCATTCGCCGATTTGAGACTGATCTGCTCAAAAGACTTGTCGGCGAAGACTTGCCCAAAACAGATGCCGACAAAATCTCGAGGGACGTGCTTTCCGTCTTGGCTGAGTGCAACAAAGCACTTGAACGCTTCACCCACTCCCTAGAGCACGGCAACTTAAGGGAGGCGCGAGAGACGCTGCGAAATCATCGCGAAGGGGTCAAATCCATCACGCGCAACTTTCCTATCAAACCTCGCTCTCACCGCGCACCGACCTCTCGGCGTTAAACCGAAGCGCTTGGCATCGGCTCACGTTTGGAGAGGTCAGAGCTTTTTAGGAATTTACGCGCTGTCAAATTGGGACAAACGCGAAGACCGGGTGACTCGCTTTTCTCTTAGTTTTCGACCAGCAGCGAACACAGCAGTGTGTTGTCGCTCTGCAAGTCGTCTGTCCAAACAAGCTGTGCTGTGGTCTCCCAAGCAATCTCGTCGTATCCCTCTTTGGGTTGGACGGCGTTCTCACTGTGCTCCGTCGCGCTGACCCACTCGCTGCGATCAAAGCTCTCTAGCTTCCAGTCGGCTGGCTCATCCTCACTGAGAAACTGGCAGGTCGCTTCGGGATCGCTATCTTTCTCGCACTCCTTGTTCAGGGGCGCAGTGTGAATGACTTTGCAAAGCATGTTGTCCTCGCTCACGGCGACTAAGGACGAATCGTCCACGCGCTTGATCTGGGCGATGAAGCCTCCGTCACCCATTTGTTGATTGGGTTCGCCGATGTATTCCAACCCCGTGTCGTTTTCTTTATAGTCCTTTATGACGAGGTTTATTCGGAAAGGGAGCTCAGCGTTAAACTGAAAGGTTTCAGCGTTGAAGGATCGTTCTGTGGTAATGGGAACGCTATCCTCTTTCACTAATTCGTCGCCTACATACATTGCAAACCAATTGTCGGCCCAGATTTCTGCTTCGAACACGGCCCCCTCGACGTTGGCGTCGGCTCCGAGCTCCTCTGGGCTCTCCTCTGTCTCGTCGCACGCCACAGTGAACATAAGTGCTGCAGCGCAGCAGGCCACTTTACCCAATCGATAGAATTCTAAGTTCACTATTTACTTTTACCTTTCAACTTCTCAATTTTACTTCTTTTTGAAACATCCTAATTTTTTTGTGCTGAATGAAAACAAGAGAGAGTAGACATAAACATCCAACAGCAAAGAGTGTTCTTTCAATCTTAGTAGATGGCTTGGCTGGGCCCTCTAGACTCTGCTTTCCACCAATTGAAAAATGAGATTGTTCACCGGGTCGAACAAGCCGCAGCTGTGGCTCTTCAAAACTAATTGACAATTCGCCAAGAGATAGTGGGAACTGTGCGGTGATCTCGGAGGGAGGAGAAGTCGTAGCCGTGAAGAGACCTTCCACCTCGATGGCAAGCCATGCGAATCCGTGGGGGATAAGCTCGCCACGAGAGCGAAACTCACTAAAGCGGGTCAGTGTCTCGGTGACAGCTCCTACGCTTGGAAAGTTGAGCACTTTTAACTCGAGCGCGTGCCCGTCGGCCCGCAGCACTGTTTGCTCAAGCAGCAATCGTTTCGCTTCCGACAACCTCTCAGGGATCCCGGCTAGGTCGAAATCGCCTCCGACACCGCTCGTTTCAGATTTCACCGACGAGAGCCAGTCGAGTATCTGCACCGATAACAGAAGACGAAACTGATTGTCTCTGAGCTGGATACGAACGATTGTATTTGAGAGTTCATGCGCAGCCACAGTCCTCGATAGGAGGCTCGAGACTCCGAGACAGCTCAACAAAAACAAGCTCAGCAGCAGTCGTCCGCCGGTTTCTTTTTTGAAGCGTGCCGATGCGCAAGCACCCCTCAGGCACCGGGCGGAGCTCCCTGGCTTACACAATCGGCAGGTGCAGACTCTCCACTTGGAATTTCTCGACAGTAGCAATCGTCTTGCTCAATCGGGCTGCAGGCCCCTCCGCCTGGCCCAGAGGATGCGTTGCACATTCTCGCAGTCACGTCGAAACAGCGACTTGAATCCTCGCGAGTCATGTATTGGATATAATAGTCAAGGTCCTGGTAGGTATAGGACAGCCGCCGCGTTAGCGTCCCGTCGTCGTTTTCGCCCTCCGTATGGACCAGGCTCTCGACTTCGATGGGGGTCCCACCCGGGCGACTCGTCGACACCCTGGGCAGTATCGTTTCGTCAACGAGGCCTTTTAGACACTTGATGATGTAGGGCGCTGATTGAGAGGTGTGATATCGGTATCCGTAGTTCGAATCGCTCGCACCGTTGCACGGGCCTAAGGTTCCTTCTGCTATTTCTGAACCGTCGGGATTCTCCATTCCATAAATCGGATAGCCATCATAGGCCCAACCGATTATTGGGCTCGCTCCCGCATTAGGCATGGCGTCAATCATGCAATTCGGCGACTTGTGGTAGTGGTAATCGTCCCCTCTTCCGGCGTGGCCTCCACAGCTGTCAAGCTGTCCTAAAACGTGGTGTCGAGGCGCTCGTCGTAGTCTGAGTTTCCGTCTTCATCAATTTCGAGTTCTCCACCTGCCGTGTAGTCGTAGATAGGCACGCCATTGACCGTGATGCCTAGAGCCGAGTCTCTCGTGGTGGCCCTTTGGGCAAGTGAGGGCTCGAGAATAATCGGAGCCTCGTAGTCCGGCGCCGGCATCGCCACCTGTTCGTTTGTACCAACTATTCCGTTCATAACGTCATGACTCGGAAACGTGCTTGCCCCAACGAATGCTAGATCTGATTCACACCTTACGTTGACGGAATCGTTAAACCCGGCGGCAGCGATAGAATCGCCAATCTGATCGCACCGTGAATCGGCAAGGACCCTACCCTCGTCATCCTCGCTATCGTCATCACAACTGAATGACAGCGTGGCCCAGGCCAACACGACAAGAGTTTGTCTAAACCATTTTGCCTTCACTTTGTCTTCCTCACTCCAGGGGCAAGCGCGATCGCGCCGCGAAGAAGGGCACCACGAGAAAACTCAATGAGAACGCTTCAACGCCTTGCAGCCAAATTGCGTACAGGGAACACGCTCTATGAAAGTGCCATAAGTTTGTATCCTCAATACTTACAGATTGTTAAGAAGTGTTGCGGTCAACCCAGCAAGCCTAGAACCAGCCCTGGAGGGTTTTGCTCAGAGTCTTCGCCTGCGCCGGCGGAGCGCCGATGACTAGGGTGACGCGCCTTTCGTCGCGGCGCAGCTCGGTGGTTCCGCCGCGGTTTTTATGGCGATGCTGGATGGAGCTGGCTGAAACCCTGACACCCGTTGTTCCTGTCAGGCTTGGGAGCGCGAGGGTCGCTGCGTCGAAAAATTCTTTTGCGTCGTTTTCGCTATCCCACTCGGTCGCGATGAGCCCTACCATGTTGGCGCTATTCTTCTCCTCGGCGTCGGCTGCGAGAATGACCATGCGGTCGCCGCCCCACCCACTCGATGCTTGAGTGGCCGTTTTAAGATCCACATCATGCTCTTGGAGAAACACCCGCCATCCAAATTCGCCAATCGTGTTGTCTTGAACGGTCGTCCATGTCTTCCAAGCCTTGGGCAGCTTTGCTTTGATTTGAATAGGCTTATTGCCTTTCTCGAAGAGCTCGGGGTGAAGGATGTCCTCGGTTGAGCGCGGTGCATTGGCCTCGCTGTAGAGTTTGTCGACGCTTGCCCAGCCGCCCTTGGCGCGAAAGTACGCCACAAATTTCATTCCGTCCCGATAGGGAAAAATCATGCTTTCACGAAGCACCAAGGGGTATTTAGCCATGGTGCTCATGGTCGCCGACGACATGCTCTGAGCAAGCGTATCAATCATAGCGGGCATGCCATTTTTGAATTTGAGCGCGCCGGTAAATTCCATCATTAAGACAGTGCCGTCTCCCTCGAGCAGCGCCTGTCTCGCGGCGACCCGATCGTTGTCGTCCTTGTGCAGCGTCAGAAAGCGATTGAGGTCGTAGTGCTGATCTTGGATGGCGTGATCGATTTCGTGGGACATCACCACGTCCTCGCCAAACCCCATCTCGCTCGCGATGTACAGTTCCTTGGCCTTTGGATCGTAGAATCCGGCGATCTCGTTGGTCATCAGTCCGACCACCGTCTCCAGGTAATCTTTTTCTTCAGGGAAAAGTCCCAGCCGTTTTAGTCCATACTCCTCAGCGCGGATCTGTTTGGCAGTGTATTCCTCGTCGATGCGCTCCAGCAAACGCTCCTTGATTTGCACCTTGGTCATGACGCCGCGTTTAATTTCTTTCTTCAGTGCAAGACCTCGCAGCTTGGAGACCTTTTCTGCGATGACCTCGGCCTTGTCTAGAAGCGCTTCGGCGCCCTCTTTCGCCTGAGCCGAGTGAGGCGTAAGGGTGGTGAGTGCAAAGAAAGCGGCAGTCAAACTAGCGGATTTCATATAGATATTTTCGCGCTGAGGCCGCGCAATACGCAATGCGCCGTGCCCTTAAGATTAGCGATTCTTCGCACCTCGATCTTTAAATTTCAGAGTGAAATCTTCGTGCTAGCGTCCGCGGTGCATGCAGCAAATCGGCGACATCGCGAGCCTGGCAGCCTCGGAGCGCGTCCGCGTGAGCGGACTTACAAGCGCGAGTTCGGCGCTGCTTCACGGGCACATTCGCCGTGAGCATCCGAACCTGCGAATTCACGTGCTCGTACCGCGTCCACAGGATGCAGCGCAGTGGATCGAAGATGCGAGTACTTTTCTCCCAAATCCCTCCGGCCAAGGCTCTGACATTCTCCTGGTCCCGGCGCTTGAGCAGTCCCCTTACGTCGACGCCAGCGGCGATCCGAGGCTCCGCCACGAACGCATGGCCGCTTACACCCAGCTTCTTGACTCCACAAAGGCGCCTAAGACTGTTGTGGTCTCCGTGGATTCTCTTATTCGTAAATGCCTACCTAAATCTGCGGTGGCCGAACTCTCCTTTACGCTGAGCCAGCAGCAGAGCATCGACCGCAGCGCGCTTTGCGAGAACCTCGTCCGAGCCGGTTACAGTCGCATCGCCGTCGTCGACGATCCGGGCACCTTTGCGATTCGCGGCGACGTCGTCGATGTGTATTCGCCATCGACACGTTACCCGGTACGCATCGAGTTCTTCGGCGACGAGATAGAATCGCTTCGCTACTTTGACGCGTCCACCCAGCGCACTCTCCGGCAGACTGAAAGCATTTTCATTTCGCCGGTCCGCGAAACGCTTTCCACCGACTCGACGCTGCAGCGGGAGAAAATTCTCCAAGCAAGCGATGCTGCAAAACAACCGTCGAAAGAAACCCGGCGACTTTTGGAGACTCTCGAAAGCGGCGAGGATTTTATCGGCATCGACGCGCTGCTTCCTTCTTTTCACAAATCTCTGACTCCTCTAGCGGAATACCTCGACCATCAAGACGCGCTGTGGATCGTCTTGGATTCCGAGCACTGCCTCAAGCGCGCATCCGAAGCGTGGGAAGACGCCAACACTCGCTATATGGAACGGCTCGCCGACCACAAGGCCGCCTTTTCGCCAAGCGAGTACTTCGTCGATAGCGATGACTTTAAGTCTTATCTTGAACCTGAAATTGGCGTGGTGGGCCAGGCGCTCGAAATCTTCGGCCAGCAAAAAGCAACGCCTTTGGCGCTAGAGACTCAGAGCACGCTTCGAAACGCACTCGACAAGGGCCGCTCTCAGAGCAGCACCGATCCGCTTCGGCCTCTCGCCATCGCGCTCTCGGACTGGCACGACCAAGGCTATCGCGTGGGCGTGGTGTGCAGCTCGCCGGCGACTAGCCAAAAAGTATCTGAACTTTTTAAGCATCTGGGTCGGCCCTTCACAAAGGTCCAACGCGCCTGGGACATTCTCGAGGCACCCGCTTCCTCGCTTGCTGTTGCCGATGGCAAACTCTCGGCCGGTCTAATTTGGCCCGGCGCAAAAGTCGCCTTGCTCTCGGACAGCGATTTGTGGAGCGGCCGCCGTATTCAGCGCAAGAAAACGACGCGCACTAAAAAACGAGCGGCCCAAGCGCTCCTCGGCGACGTTGCAGATTTCTCGTCCCTCGAGCTCGGGCACTTTTTGGTCCACGAGCACCACGGCATCGGTCAATACGAAGGCCTCGCAAAACTGCCCATTGGCAGCGCATCGGTCGAGTTTCTTCATCTTCGCTACGATGGTGGCACCCTCTATGTCCCCGTTTACCGACTCAGCGAAGTTCAGCGCTACGTCGGCTCCGAGGGCGTCAAGCCCCGTCTCGACAAATTAGGCGGCGCGACTTTTGCCAAGTCCAAGGGCAAAGCCAAAAAACAAATCCAAGCCCTAGCCGAGGAGCTGCTCCAGCTCTACGCCGAGCGCGCGGCGCTGCCGGGACACGCCTTTCCGCGGCCGGACGCCATGTTTCGTGAGTTTGAATCCTCGTTTGCATTCGAAGAAACGCCGGACCAGGCGAGTGCCATCGACGAGGTCATGGCGGATATGGGGTCGGACCGCCCCATGGACCGTCTCATCTGCGGCGATGTGGGCTACGGCAAAACCGAGGTTGCGCTTCGGGCCGCGTTCCGAGCGGCGTGCGGCGGCAAGCAAGTGGCTTTTTTGGCGCCGACCACGATACTCGTGGAGCAGCACTATCAAAGCATGCTCGCCCGCTTTGGCAAGCTTCCTGTGACGCTCGGCAAGCTTTCGCGTTTTCAAAGTAAGAAGGAACAAACCCAAACTTTGAGCGGCCTTGCCAAGGGGTCGGTGGACATCGTTGTTGGAACGCATCGCTTGCTTTCGAAGGACGTACAGATTCGCGACTTGGGTCTCATCATCATCGACGAAGAGCAGCGCTTTGGCGTGGCGCATAAAGAGCGACTTAAGAAAATGCGCTCTCAAGTCGACGTGTTGGCTCTCAGCGCGACGCCCATTCCGCGAACCCTGCACTTAGCCATGAGCGGACTGAGAGACTTGTCGATCATTGCAACGCCGCCGGTGGATCGAAAAAGCATCAGGACTTTAATCGCACACCCAGACGACGCCACGCTTCGCGAGGGCATCGGCCGCGAACTTTCGCGAGGCGGCCAAGTCTACTTGGTCACGCCGAGAATTCGCGCAAACGCCTCGGCCGTCAGCATCGAAGCGTGGAGCGAGCGACTGGGTAAACTTTTCCCTGACGCCGGCGTCAAAGTCGCCCACGGTCAGATGTCGGCCAAAGAGCTCGAAGACGCCATGCTTTCGTTCATCCGAGGCGAATCAAAAATCTTGGTCTCGACGACGATCATCGAAAGCGGACTCGACATTCCCAACGCAAATACCATGTTCATTTCCGACGCGGATCGCTTCGGGCTCTCTCAGCTCTATCAGCTACGAGGCCGAATCGGCCGTTCGTCTCGTCGCGCCTACTGCTACCTCGTAGTCCCGCCGCTGGAATCTTTAACCAACGACGCTCGAAAACGATTGGCAACGATTCAGCAGCACAGCGACCTTGGAGCCGGCTTTAAGATCGCCTCCCAAGACTTGGAACTCCGAGGCGCTGGAGATTTGCTAGGCGCTAAACAGAGCGGCTCCATCGCCAGCGTTGGATTCAGCACCTACACCACCATGCTCGACGAGGCTGTGGCGGAACTGCGCGGCGAAAGCCTCGCGCCGGTCCACGACCCCCAGCTCCAAGTCGATATCCCAAGCTACATACCCGACACGTACATCGAAGACATCGGTCAGCGACTTGGTTTCTACAAGCGCTTCTCTTCGGCCGACTCCCCCCAAGACCTTAGCGAGCTTATCGAGGAACTCGAAGACCGCTATGGTCCAGTCCCCGAAGAAACCGAACGCCTCGCGGAGGTGATGTCCCTCAAAGCCGTGGCGCGCCACATCAAAGCCACTCGAGTCGATCTCAGTCTAAGTCACCTCTCGGTGCTGCTGCCCGAAGACACAACGCTCGACCCAAAGGTCGTCATGCGCTTTGTCGGCGAGAAAGACTCGCGCTATCGACTCAGTAAGGACTTGCGTCTCACCTACCGCTTCGCCGGCGACGAAACCAAGA
>JAULKR010211650.1:0-15880 GCA_032356305.1 Prasiola linearis | reverse complement strand
GCCATTCGCCCATCAGCGACCTGCGACAGAACCTCGACGCGATTGAGTTCCCGCTCGCTCATCATCACCCATCCCATTCCAGACCAGACCAGACCAGACCAGGAGAGGGTAAGCGACATTCCTACTTTGCGGGAGAACGACACTTCAACTTTGCGGCTACAATTCTTTAACCGCGAATCAGACTTATGATAAATAATAAGCATCAATCCGTTGCAGTTGACTAGACTCAGGACTCATAGCCAAAATAAGACTGTAGCGGCGAGAGCGATTGCCGAGAGGAAGACGGTCGGACTTCTGTCGTATCGTGTTGCAATGCGCCGCCAGTCCTTGAGACGTCCGAACATGGCCTCGATCTTGTGTCGCTCCTTGTAGAGTCTTTCGTCGTGGGGGATACGAGACGGGGAGGCCCTCCTCTCGCGCGCAAGAGACCTGACCCCTAAACCGCACCCCATCATAATTCTGGTCCCTGATCCACGACCGGAGGCGCTCGTTTTTATCCAGTTGAGACAATCGCACCGCTTACATATTTTATCGGGTAGACGTGCACGAGGAACAGGTAAAAGAATCCCAGTGAAATCACCAGAATGATGACTCCCAGTACTGGCGAGGAAACCTTGACACCCGACGTCCCCAGTTCCAGCTCAGTGTTCAGATCGAGTGACGCGCCGGTTTTCAGGTCGATCGGCGTGCTGAATGATTTCCAGAATTGTAGCGCCGAAAACACCATCCCCGCTGCCACGAGCGCGATGACGGCCCAGAAGATATTGCGGGTCGATTGAAGTTGCCAGGTATAGACCGCCCGCGCATGGGCGATATCGGCCACGTAGTTCTCCGCATACGCCGCCTCCATCTTCGCCCGGTGCTCTGGATCCGATACGGCGTTAAATATAGCGAACGCAGAGGTTGGAGACATGATCTCGTCCTCTTGCCGACCCTTTTGAGATGCAGCGCTCATTGCCTCCAACGCCGCCTGAGCGTCCGTTTGCGTCGCAGCCTGCGCATGCGTTGGGTCGATGAACCATGTCTGCGTCGCGCATAGAACCACGGCCATTATCGCCAGTATCCGGCGGACGGTCATTGCGATACTGTCGCGACGAGCAGCCCAATATATTCGCGGCGCATTTCAAACTGGCGATAGATGGTTGGATTACGGCTTTCCTCATAGGCGATATAGTTCGTGACCGCCTCGGATGAACCCGTCAGTTTCTCGATATCGTTCAGTAGGTTATCGTTTTGGTTCGCAAGCCATTGCTGTAGCCACTCCATCCATGCCGCATTGCCATTAGGCGCTTGCGCTGGCCTGGCAATTTGCGCGGGTATGGCCATCGAACAGTCTTGTTCGTCGCCCGGTGGACCGAAACAGGTTAGGCCGCTCACATGGCGACGCCGCGACGTTCCATCCGGTAGGATCTGCGAGATGCTGCCATCTGGATTGATCTTGCCCCGACTTTTCGGCGCCTGTGACGCGGGGGGAGCGGTCGGTTGCAGCGGATCAGCAACAAACCGCAGCCGCGCCGGGATGATTTTCCACGCTAACACACTGCCGTTGCGCTTCGAAACGATCTGAACGCGTACCGCATCGATCTCAGCGTCCTTTCGAAAGGTAAAGGCGGGCCGCGCGTGTCGGTCCTGCCCACCGACTGTGCCGCTACGGATGACCTGTGCCCCGCGCGCTGGCCTGCGCGCCATCATCGGTTGCACGACCACATTGGCACCGAATTGATCATACAGGCTGTAATCCACCATGACCTCGATCCGCGCACCATGGGCAAGCGTCGCAGGGTGCAAGGCGGAGATAATGGGGGTTCGAAGCCAATCCGCCCATGCCGCGCTTGACGCCAGCAGGCCGAATGCGAATGCCGATAGGAATAAATATCTCATGGCCGATCTCCCCGAGGTGTACCTGTATGCAAATATTTTTCCTGAACTTTGCCCCTACAAATCAAAAACGAAGGCGGCATTGTCAGGCCGATAGTAGCCGTCAACGGATTCTTTTCAGACAAAACGATCCAGCTCCCCTGATTGTATGAGCGTCAAATATTCATCTAACCAGCCTTGCAACCCGTCGGTTGGAATACCGTCACGGTTCCATGCATTGATGTCATTGTCCGTCAATGACAACTCCGGCATCTCCTTGAGTTCCGTGGCCAGCCGGTGCCCTCCACCCCGTCGCCGCAACCGCCGGATCGCGAGCAATAGTTCGGCTGGATCCTCGGGCAACTGCGCCAAATCGATTCCCATGCGTCCAGCGAGTAGAGAGCGACGGAATGCGCGGATCTCCTGTGGCCTGCCCCGGTCGAGCTGTTCGTGAAACATCGACACGGCGAGCGAGGAATCAAACGACAGCCCTCGCCGCCATAGGTGCGAATTGCCGGTCATAGCATAGGCATCGTCGACGACGACCGTTGTGGATGTCAGGCGCAGCGATCTGCCCGGCCCGGTATTGATCGCGAAAAATTCGATCCTGTCCGAAAGTGTCAGGTCGGTAAGCAATTTATTGCGAGCATGCACAAGGCGCGACGGCGTACCCGGCATAAGATGGATGGGATGACAGATGAGAACCCGAAGCCCCTTGTTCACCTGCATTTTTTCGAGCAACGCCGACCATGGCGATACATCCTCACCGCCGATTTCCAACGCGTCGATCGCGGGGGTTTCGATGTAGACGAAATGCTCGGCGCGTCCGAGGGCTTCCCTCACAGAGCGTAAGCCGTCGCGGTGGCCTCGCGAGGCGGCGAAGACGCGTTGATCCAGTGCTCTTGAAACGGCGGTGGCTTCTGGGATCAGGGCGGATACACCGGCTGGAAGCGCGATGCCTTGCGCCACGAGAAAATCCAGGATGTCCTCCAGGGTTTCGCCGAACGGAAACAATCCCGTTCTGGCCACGAGCGCGAGGCCCAGCTCGCCCTCTACTCCCGGCGAAACCGTGCGAAGGAGGGCCGTCCAGCGGAGTGGGCCATCGGGATCGGAGAGCGTTGGCAACAGTGCCCGAGCCGCTTGGAACAGATCGGGCAAGGTTGCGCGGGCCGTTCGCTGACGCAGATATTCAATCATCGGCAATGCAGCGGGACCAGAAAGAGCGGCGCCCGTACCATGCGTTTCATCCGTCGCTGGCACTCCCGGATGACCCGCCTGATGCAAGCCGCTCTCATGCAATCGGGAGAGGGCGGGCGCACTGGACAGCGCGGCGCGAACGGTATCGCCGTCAACATGGCCCCCTGCGACATCATAGCGTTCCTGACCGGGAAGCGCCGCACCGGGTTCGGTCACAGCATCAATGCCGTTGCGCAAGACTTCATCCACCGATGCCCCGCCAGCAGATAACCGAGCAACCGATGACCCCCGTGGAGATTGTCGATACGTGGGCGCCGTCAGGGCAACGCTCATGCCTGCTGTCAGCTGCGAGAGGATTGTTTCATCTGTCAGATGGTCAGCGCGCAGGCTGTCGGGGTCGACCAAGGCTGGAACAGCCCCACGCGATACAAGCTGTGCGCCCGAAGGAACTTGCCCCGGATTGGTCAGACCCGCAGTGGTAGCCGCAATCACACCCATTTCACAGACGGTGAATGGCCCGGTCGCGGCATCGATCGTCAGCGGCCCACCCGCGACAGGAAGGGGCCGGTCAAACCGCACATCAGGATAGAGCCGCGTGCCCAAGCGGGTTACCACAAGGAAATCCATGCCCATCCTTGTCGAATTCGCGGTGGCACCCGGTGGCAATTCAGCGACAAGCGTTACCCGACCATCCCCCCGAACCGGGGCCGCCCCACCGTTCAGCCTTATGTGACGCGCCGTTTCTGGGTCAAAGCCATGCGGCCAGGCCCTGACCCACGCGCCCGCCAGATCGGGCGTCAGGGCAAGATCGACCAGAACGCGCTGTTTATCGACGGTGCCGCCAACCGCCTCACCGCCACCACGCAAGGCGGAAACGGTCAGTGCGCTGATTTGATGAGGAAAGTCACTGACCGACGGCAATGGTGCGACTGGAAATGCACCCCAATCAGCATCCAGAACCGGTGTCACCAGATGACGCTCGCCAGTATCGCCAAGGGCATCGCGAATGGCCGCCGCCGCCGCATCGATCGTGTTTTGCAGGACTGCCGCCTCGCTCGCACGCACGGCTGGGCGTATTCCGGGCAACCCTGCCGGGTCGCCCACGTTTTCGATGGGGGCACCAACAAGGTGCCGGTCGAGATCGACCATCGCGACCCGCACGAAGTCGCGGTTTGGAAACACCGTCCCCGCAGGCCAAAGCGTGGCGGTTTCAGCGTAGGTTCCATTCGGCAAGAACGCCAATCGCCGGGGGCGGGTCGGATCGGGTGAGTCCAAGGATACCGTCACCTCTGCCCCGAAGGGTTCCTGCTTTCTCAACGGCCCCGTACCTTGCAGGCCAGTCGTGGTGACCTCGGTTTCGAGCAACACTTCGCGGCCCTCATGCGGATTGACCAGATGAACCATGCGCCCCGACGCAAGCTGTTGATCCGCGATTGTTCGGCGGTTGGCTCCCTCCAAACCCGGTGCCCAGAGAAACTGATCGTCAAATCGAATACGGGCGAGTGCGCTCCACCATGCCGCCACTGCGCCGGGATCGACAGCAAGGCCTCGGTCGTCGAACGCCCACATGAAGACATCGCCCGCTGTGCCATTCACGGTGAGCAGGGCATCGAGCCCCATAAGCCCCATCGTGTCGAATTGTCCCGGCCGTGTCAGATCACGCATCGGGCGCTCGGAATTCTCCAGTCGGGTGCCCGTAAGGGTAAGCCCCAGATGCTCGGCCTGCTCGGCCCTGTTGGCCGAATGGCTCGCAGCCGTCGGTTCGACATCCCATGAGGGAGGAGAAAAATTTGCTCCATCAACAATCTCAATGGCGAGGTGGCGAATGCGTGCGCGCCGCTGCACACCGTCATTCGTCGCGGCACCATCGACAGAGTCAATGAAATCGGACAAGAGCGCATCCAGCCGGTCTTCCACCTCGGGCATCAGGCGAAAGAGGGCAACAAGGCTGTTCTCTGTAAAAGCGGGGGTGCCGTTTGCCGCCCTCAATCCTGCAAGCAATGGAGGCTGTGAGCCGGTATTGACCAGCAAGCTCAGAAAGCCCGATGCGGGCGGCAACCAGCGAAACGCGCCGGTCAGCTTTACGGATAAATCCGCTTCGGGGGCTGGCAGCGCGAATTGCGCATCATCAAACCATGGGCCCAAAGCCGGAGAGGCAAAGCCAAGGGCCGAAACGGGGGGGACAAGAGCAACCATTTACGCCTCCATCACGAAGACGGGATCACTGGCCCGACTGGCCCGGCCAAGCGGATCCTTTACCAAGACGCGATAGGCCGTGCCGGGCGGAGCAGGCAGCGTGTCGATCACGTGGAATTCACCCGTCGCATCACGGCCCCCTTCTCCGACCGACGCCCCGGCGGATAGTGCAGACAGCCGGGTTGCAGGGGCATTCGGCGGCTCGCGATAAACTTCGAACATGTATCCGCGCGCCTGCGAACCTTGCAGCGGATCGGGGTGCCTGAAGCGAAGGACCACCCCCTTTGCCACCCCCACCTGCATGATATCCATCCTGACGATCTCGGGCGGGGCGGGCGGATCGGGCGGGACGAAGATATGCGAAACCGAAACGCTGGGGGCGCTCCACTCCGCTTCTGGCCCTCCTCCAGCCTCGTTGCTTCCACGCACTTCGACGCGCCAGACATACCGCGTCCAAGGCTTGAGGGTACCGCCGAACGGGGCGCTGCCTTGGTCCCGATGTTTGGCACGGCGGCGGCCTTCGGGCGTTTCTGACAATGGTCCGCGTGCGATCACCGACATGCTTTCGATATCGCCGGTTCCCTCGATCGCCCGGCGTATGCGGAATTCTGCAGCAACGATATTTCCGAGCGGAACACTGACTGTTAGCGCCGCTGCAAAACGGCCCGTTTGCGAATCAATCGTCGGGGATACTGCAAGTGTTGGCCGGGGTGGCACACCCGTGTTGGGCACTTTTACGGGGACGAGGCTCGCTTCTGAAAACCCCGACTCGACCTGCGCCACCGTTACCGAAATCACGCGATAGAACGACAATTCCTGCAATGCGCCAGAAACGGCATGGTCGAATGTCATCAGCGCCCCGGTCCCGCCGTTTTTCAGGGGAGAAGACGTCACTTGTTCGAACAGCGCGCGGTCCAGCACATCGGCAACACCGTTCATGATATCCGCGCGTTCCTCGGGATCGCGCAGACCGGCCAAGCCCTCCAAAGCCCGCCCTGCCCGCGCGCCGGGAGGCCCTCCTGCGCTTGCAAGGTCAGTCAGGCCACGGATCACCTGTGTTTCACTGGCATAGAACACCCGGAAGAACGCCTGCCCCGCACCGCTTAACCATTGCAGACGGAACCGCGCAGACCCTGTCGCATCGGGTCTGGCGGTATAGCGCAAGCCCGGCGGGAGCATCACGCTGTCCGCCGGGCGAGGATCGCGTAGCGTCAGAGTTCGGGGATTTGCCGGGGCCGACCGCACACTGGCCTGATCGATCCAATGGGCATCGACCGTCACGGTGCGCAGGCCCGCCCGCTCGATAGGAGGGCTGGGAATATCGGCGGTCAACTCCCCCGGCGGGTTCATCGGGTCCGGGATGCCGATGTTTCGAACCGCGCCATCAACCGACAGCTCCAAACGGTCCAGCAAGCGCCCGCCGGGCGACAGCCCATTGCGCGGAGGAACAGGAACGGAAACACGGATCGTTCCGCTGATCGCGCCAACCTGAACTGGTGTGCCGACCGTAGGTGGCGTGTACACGGCCTGAAGGACAGGAGCAGGGGGCGGAGGGCGGGGGGCCTCGGCAGCATTGCGCTCGGCCCATTCGCTCCAGCGACCAAACCAGTCATTCTGGCCAGCGCGATAAACCACCGCGTCGGGGGGGGCCGTACGATCCGTAATTGAGGCCACCAATCCCAGATTCTCTGAAGCAGGTATATTATCCGGGATGTTCGGCACGAAGGGAATGGCGCGCCCCGATGGCATGCGCTTGTTCAGGCCCGTGACCTGTGCTCCAAGACGCCGCGCCACGGCCAGCCCGGCACCGGGGGAAAGACCTTTTATACGCAGATCGACACGCCGCCGCACTGCCGGCGGTGTATCGGCCATAAAAGCACCACCCACCGGCTCTTCGAAAACCGGTGTAACGGGGCGATCGCCCGGATGACCGATGACCGCTGCGCAAACAGTCGCACGGCTCAATTCGGCAGACCTGCCTTCGATCAGATCCTCCAGCCACCATGTGCCGAATATCCCATAAGCGACAAGATCGCCGGGCGTGGTGCTTGGAGGGTCCTGATCGACCACCGCATGGCCCATCCAGCGCGCCACGCCGGGGTCCGACAAGGATTGAAGAACCGCATCGAGAAGCGGGATTGATAAGCTGACCCCGTCGCGCGGGGGCGGATTCATTGTGTCGGTCAGGTCTTCGGGGGTGCTCGTCTCGACCAGCTTTTGCAGATAATCGCGGAGCGTGGGAATAATATCGGCCAGCCGCGCTTGCTCGTGATCTGGCTGTGCCAGCGGACTGGCGGCGGGGTTCGCGGCGCTCGGCTCATCGTGCAGGCCAAACCGCTTGGGCGCTCCTTCTGCAACCCGATCCTCCGCCTCCTGCTGCGCATCCGGGGTCGCATGGCTATACCGCTCGGCGTCTGTGACGGGCATCGACAAGACGCGCCACGGCAAGACTTGGCTGGGGTCTTGGTCCGGCAATCGACTTCTGCGCCGCATCTCGGCCAGAATATCGCCCGGGTCGAGCCATGAGACGCCGTCGATACGGCCAAGTCCGCGCACTTCGATCCAGTCTATCGGGGTCGAGGTGAGTTCGAACGGGGCCTTCGACCGGCTGGCCACGATGGTTGGGCCCATTTCGGTTTCCATAACGGCATCGACACTAAGCCCTGAAATCGACTGGCCGTGCACTTGCAACCAACAACATGATGTAGAATTGGTTTTCGGCAGGTACCCGCGCACAGTTTGAGAGGGGGACACGATAATAGGCGGGACCAGTCGCACCCCTCGATTATTGACCCAAACGATGTCGGCGCGCACCGCCGGCCAAGTTCTCCCGGGTCCAGCGCTGAGGCGGGTAACCACGAGAGGTTGAAGAGGCAGGGCCAGATGGGGCGCGGTGGCGAGCCGGATATTGATGCCCTTTGCGAGATGACTGTCACCAATCGCATCGATGGCTTGCACGCCCAGTTCAGTGCCACGCCCAAGCGACGTGAACGCCTGAACGCGTGTGAGGAAATGCCGGGGGATCATGGTGCACGCTCCTCAATCATTCGCAGGCCACCGGCGCTGATAAAGCGGCCCCCCTCTATCAACCCTTCGCGCGATCCGCGCAGGACAACCCTCATCGTCGCAACGCCGTCAACGAACGTCGTCTGCGCCGGTGGAGCGAGCAGGATGCGTGTGCCCGCATCATTCCGGCGGCGGGTGGCCAGGGTGACCAGCGACGCATCGCCCAGTGCGATTTCAGCGATTTCCAGCTCCAGGCGACCTGCACGATGGATGGGTTCAAGCCCTTCGAGCAGAACACCGGCCAGCTCGATCTGCGGTCCATCGCGCAGCAGCAAGGCCATGCGCGGCACGGCACTGAGCGGCAGGGGGTCCAGCCCCAGCGTTGCCATTGCCGCATCGAATGCGGCATCGCCAAGCTCGGTATCAGAGGGAAGCGCTCCATCGACGAGGACTTCGAGAGGCAGAGACGGGCTGTTCTGCCCTTCGGTAAAGTCGAGCGCATCGAGCAACTCGCGGGCGGAGGCATAGCGGGATGTGCGGAAGTGGGTGCGCTGCAACACCGCCTCATGCGCGTCGGTGTCGTTTGTGGGCGGCGCAACGATCAGCAAGTCGTATTCCGCATTGCGCGCTAGATCGAATGTCAGATCGCTGGCGGCACCTTCCAGCGATTGTGGCTTCAGGCACGGGCTGTTTTGCAAGGCATCGAGCACCCTGATCTGTGACAGGTGCATAAGCTCGCGCGGGAAATCGACCGGCGTCTCCTGTTTGGGAACCAAACGCGGGGGCGGATTGGCCAGCGGTGGCCGCGATGCGGGCGGGGGGTCGGTACGGCGAACATCGACCATGAGGTCGCGGCCATACCGTTTCATCAGGTCTGCCACGTGATCGACGGTATAGGTTACCTGCACCGGATCGTCGGTGAAATGAGGCGCGGAAGTATGGTCCGGCATCAGGCGCGCGATGTAGCGCCTTGCCTGCCTCGGATCAAACCCGGTTTCGTCCCGCGTGCTGGTCGGTGCATCGGGCGCAAGTGGCACTGTCGCCGGAGCTGTGCGGAAGGTAAATTTGTCGAATTGGACCGCCCCGAATTGTGGCTCATGCGGCGGGACAATTTCGATCTTTGAAGGCATCCCGTCTTCACTCGGTCGCTCCCACGTATCTGCCTGCCACCCGACGCGCACTTCATATTCAGTATCCGCATCCAGAACGAAACGGGGTGCGGTCTTCGGCGTATTCCAGTCATTGACGAAGTCATTGCGCGCGGCTTCGGCTTCGTCGTACTGGCGCTGCGCCTCTGCCGTAATTCCGCAAACGTGGACGATGCCGACCTGATAAATGCGCGATGGCCCGATCCGAACGTCGGTCCATACGCCAGCTATTGGCGGCGTATATTGAACGAGGGTACACGGCTGTGAAGGCAGGGTGTTGGCGATGACATTCGATGTCCACGCCATACGGGTTCCATTGTCACGCGTGCCGACAACCGTCGGCGGCCGACTGCCCCGTGTCTCGCCCAGCAAATCGTCCACGGGCAAGTTCTGCTTGGTGCGGTAGCAGATTTTTACCAGACGCGCATGACCCTTGCCACCTGACAGCCTGACACGGGCGATACCATTGAGCCGGGGCGCGCGAATGCGGATCGTCTGATTTTCATCAAAGTTCCTGATGCGATCTGTGACTGTTTCAATGACTTGTCCGCTCGGGTTCACTGCCGCCAGGGACAGCCGTACGATGGGATGCACATCGTCATCGCCCAATGGATAATTGACGGTGATACTCACTTCGTTTGCGCGCTCGGGCAGGGTTATTTCCAGACCTTGATCGGGATACCGGAAAACGCGTTGTCCCTCCGCCTTCTCTGAAAAGACAAAACCAGTGACGTTGTCGAAAACCGAACGATACGAAAACCGATCGCGATCAAGGGATTGAAAGACGAAATCTTGCGTGATGTCTTCGTAGGAATCGCATACCAGATCATGGTCCGGACGCGGCCTGGTGGTTTCACACAGCACAAGTGTCAACTCGGGTTCGACCACCTCGGGCGACAGCCGCACCTGCATGGGCAACGATACGATGAATCCTGTGGATTGTTCGGCATACGACCCGATATAGGCCTGCTTCGCCTTCTTGAGCACGGGTTGCGACAGGCCGGGCGGTAAATGCATGATCCGGCCTGCGACCAGCTGAAGGCCGCGATCCGCGAGTACGACGGCGGCCCGGCCCACATCCATATCATTCAAGGTTTCGCGAACGGTAGCGGTGAAATAGCTGGAAAACGGCCCGGAACTGGGCGCAAAGGGCGTGAGACGCGCCAGGCCAGCCCCAAGATTCACGGCCCTCAGACCGTATGCGCATGCTTCCGTAGGCAGCGGCGTAGGGTGGCAGGCTCGCTCAAGGCTGCCCACGGGGTCCGCCATGATATCGGCACCGCCTGTCACGAGATTGGCAACCCAGCGATAGGGATGGCGCGAGAGCAGATGCAGATCCCTGCGCTCGTCTCCTATCGGCGATTCATCTGCACTGGGAAATTCGCCACGATGCGAGGGGAATGTCCATATGGCTGGCAACGGCCCGGAAATCGGCGCGCGGCCAACTGGGGCAATCTCGATGGCGGTGATGCGATAGGCGTATTGCACATCCTTGCTGCCCACCCATCTCGGCCCCGCGATCTGGTCCGGATTGAACGCGGAGTTTGGCGGCAATTGCACATCGATCGAGTGGGCGAAGTGAATGACAGGGATGATATCCGGCCAGACCGTCGGGCCAATGGCCCCGTCAGACGCCGCCGCGCCAACGATCTGATCCAGCCGATTGACGAGATCGACGCCCGCAACCGGGCTTGGCGGTTGCACCGTGACGGTGTCCTCTCCAATCGACACATCGCCGCATTTGGTCCTCTTGAATTTCCATGTTCCGACTGTCGCACACAGCCGCCCGCGCAGGGTGAGGCTTTCCTCACCGTCACGATCGACATAGCGAAAGATCAATTCGCCCTCGATGCCCGCGCTGAGAAACAGGAAGTGGATTTCGCCCTTGATGAAAACGCCTGCGCCAATGGTCAACGGACTGAACCCGATACCCGCAAGCAACTCCGCCGATACCTCCAGCCCTATCGCGCTGTTGCCCCAGTCCAGCTCGAACGCCATGCCTGCGCCAATGGCGAAACCGGGGAAGTTGAAGCCCGGGCGATTGCCGAGCTGGATAATGCCTTTCTCTTCGATCATGAAGTATGCGGATGCCTGAACATCCAGATCGTCCGGCAAGATCGAAACGATGACCGGGCTGCCGGGCCGGGCCCCCGCGCCATCCGACGTGCCAACGAACCCATCCGAGCCGATGCGCAGGAAATAGGGATCACTGCCCCCAAACGGAAAATACCCGCCAATGGGCACATCAATGCGCATCAATCGTCGATGGCTGTAGCTTCCCTTGATTCCAACCGTCAGAGCATCGGAATCAACCGAGATGAGGCCCAGAAGCCTGAGGGTTTCATCGCCTTGATCCGGGGGGGGCGCGCCCTTTGACGTTGCCGGTCCAGGTTTGTTTAAAAACTGACCATCAATGCCAAAAACGACTGAAAGGTCTGGCACTTCAATGGCGAGAAGCCCCTTGGCATTGAACGCAAAACCTTCGTCGGGCATCGTTCCGACAATGGCACCCAGGCCAAGCGCCCAACTCCCCTGGTCAGGTTCATACCGATTGGCGGGGTCGAGCGCGTACCATGCCAGTTCCCGCTCCACGACATCCCCCGCAGGCAAGGCTCTGGACCCATTCACGACGAGGTGGCCATTGAACCCAAAGATCCCAAGGCCCGCCGCACCCAGCGGCAGGGGCTGTGAGAACCGGGTTTCTATGTACAGGCTGACGAAATCATCAACGATCCTGAGGCTGGCGGCGGCAGAAATGCCCACCGGGATGATCTCCAGATCAATTGCCGAAGACAGGCCCCCCGTTGAATCGAGACTGAGCTTTCCGCGCCCCCTCAGGACATCGGGGACATCCAGCTCCACTTCAAGCCCCCGCAACTCCACGGAAAAATCACCGTCGTTCAGCGTCGCGCGGACGGTCGCTTGCGTGACGGTTACGATCCCCAGATCAAGCGCCAGACCCATATCAACTTCGAACCACGCCGAGCCGGTGCCGACCCGCGCCGCCGCAACCCGCAGCAACCGCCCCAGCGTAGGATTGGAAAGCGCCCACTCGCCGGGGCTTTGCACATCCGGTTTGCTCCGCTCTTCGGCGTCGCCATCGTCATTGCCGGACGACACGGCATCAAAGGAGAATTTAAGTCGGTCAAGGTCGAGCGCAGAGGCTTCGGTCGACGGGGACAGATCAAAGATCAGGCCGACATTGCGATAGCGCAGCTTGACATTCGTGCCCTTGATCAAGCCAAGATCCCAGTCCGCCTCGACGGAATAGTCGATCCCGACACGCAACCGCCCTCCTTCCAGCTCCGTGATTGCCCGCCCGCGCGCTTCGGCTTCGGCCCCTTCCAGTATGAATTTACCATTGCTGGCGGCGAGGCGGCCCACCCCCATCAGGCCGATCAGCGCCGCGAGCCGCGCCCCCCCGCTATCGATATCGGCATCGTCGAGCAACGGCAGCAGCGACGGGGCAAAGGTCATCGTCGCGGCAAGCGTATCATTGGCAACGCAGGCAAGGCCCTTCGGATCGCCGATGGAATCAAGGCCGATGGTGACAACCGTTTCCGAGGTGCGGCTGTCATGGTTGATGCGGCCAAAAACCTTCCAGAATTCGGGGATCGTCGGGTCTTCGGCGCAGCTCTGCACATCCACGGTTTCCGGCGCGCCGCCATCGGCGCCGGGGATTGTGACGCCACGATGAACCCAGGTCATGCCGATTTCCGCCTTGGTCGGAATCCAGTCGCCGCCTTCGGTCGCTCTCGGGCTGTCCCACCCAAGGCAAAGCTGTGCAAGGAACGGGTATTTCGGCGTTGAGGGAATGATGCGCGCCGTATCGGTTGCATCGCTGCCGGGCACCCAGATCCTGCGCCGCCTAAGGTTAGGATCGCTGCCTGCTTCATTCTCCTTCGTGGACGGGATATCTGCAACGGGCTGGGCGGTATAGCCGACGACGATGTCTACCCGACGATAGAACGGACGGGGCATTTTGTCGGGGCTGCGCCCGGAAAGCGCATAGAACTGGGTGATCAAGCGCCCTTGTGCCCCCCCATTGCCCGAAATCAGGGTCGCCAGTTCGCCAGGGGCACGATCAAGTTGCTCGTCCGGCACAGCCTCGAGAATCGCCGCATCGGTTGCATAGAGACTCTTGCGAATACTGGCGCTCAGAGTGGGATTCGAGGTTTCGAGCGGGGTCGGATTATCTTGCTCGCCCCGTGTCTGGATCACTTGATCCCACGCAATATCAGGATCAGACGCCCGGATAAGACGATCAACGGCCCTGGCCCGGCGCAATGCGAGGTTTTGGTTGTACTCACTGCTGTTGAGATCGTCGGTATGACCGATGATGAGAACCCGCGCGGTCGGATCGTCTTTCACCCGCGCCTTGATCCATCCGGTCAGGGCTTCTTCGAGATCGGGGTCAAAATCGGGGGTTCGGATGGCCCCCCTTTGGACGGGCATAAAGCTGTCATCCAAGCCTGCGGACGTGTTGCGCTGAATCTTCGTGTCGCCCCACCCGGGGCTTGCGGTCGAGAGGGAATCGCTCCCCTTCGGCCTGTCGAACTTCATCAAAATCTGGGCGCGCTCGGTTGTGATGCTTCCCGGCACCGGCGCGGGCGCTGGGGCATCGTCCTCGTCATCCGTATCCTCGCCTTCGACCGAAAGGGTCAATTCGGCCATGATGCCGGGCGGCACCACGACGGACCCATCGGGCGAGATCGTGGTGCCGCCAGAGGCCACGCGCTCCATGTTCAGGTTTTGAAGGGACCCCAGGTTCTTGTGAAAAGCACCAAGGTCGCGTTCATCTTTGACATTCCGAGCCGGAACGACCTCGCCCTGTCGGTTAAAGACCCCGTCCTCGGTCCCGATGATCAACGACCCGCTGCGAACGATATCAACAAAGATCCGCCGCGCGCGGTTCTGTGCATCGCGCAGGGCCATGATCACAATCGCGGCTTCGGAATCAATGTGATTTTGCGTTTGCTCAATGGTCAAGGTGGGCAGGCGCAAGTCCAATTCATAGCGATGACCCAACTGGATCGTATCGTTAAACAGGCTCTCCCATCTCGGGCTTTGCGTTTCATCCGATGCCAGGATGGCGAGGGTGTGCA
Organism: Prasiola linearis; assembly: GCA_032356305.1. NCBI lineage: Eukaryota > Viridiplantae > Chlorophyta > Trebouxiophyceae > Prasiolales > Prasiolaceae > Prasiola > Prasiola linearis. The sequence goes on along the minus strand of JAULKR010211650.1, from coordinate 1,371 downwards.
GCTCCTTCAACTCCCCCGAGATGGACAGGACGTTTTCGAAGGGCGACGCGGCGCTGCCGGGAACCTCGAGATTGATCTGCGGGCCGGGCGTCATCGCGGGAGCGGGGGTAAAAACGAAACTCCGCTTGTTGAACCGGACCGTCTGGGCTTTGCCCTCGACCATATCAACGCGCGTCAATTCAAGGTTGAGCAAGTCGCCCGCCTCTGCCGTAAAGACCGAACTGAAGCCCGCCTCTTGCTGTGTTTCGCGGTTGTTGCCCGGCAGTGTCCATTCAACGACCGTATTGGGCGGCGTAGAGTCCAGTTGCGCCCGTATGCGGTTTGGCCCGTCCGATAAAAGCGCCACCCAGAGCAATGTGCCTTCGGAACCGTTCGGGTCCTGCGTAATGGTCAGCGCCTCTCCGACCGCACCATCAGCATCGGCAAAGATGCGGACCGGGCCGGCTTCAGGGATACTTACATCCGCCGGATCGCGCCCAAGCTCGACAAAAACCTCGCCCTGTAGGCCAAAGGGGCTACCGACGATCAAATCCCTGACACCGGCATTGAAGCGAAAATCGCCGAGCTGAGGCGAATAAATGGTCGCCTCTTCCAGCGCAATGCCTTGCCATTCGGCGGATTGGCCCCGCGCCACCACTTGCGGCGCCGTCACCTTTTTCGAGAAGTCCACGATGATATTACCGACGCTCGCTCCGATTCCTCCGCCCTTTTCGCCATCCAGAAAGAAATGCGGCGGCTCGAACCATGCTTCGAAGATCGGACCGGAGGAAAGCTCCGCGTCGAACGGGTCCGGTAAGTCCACGAAACCGGCATCGACCGTCCCCTCGGCATCGACCGACACCCGGAACGCTCCGCGCACGTACAGCCTTGTTTTGCGAGGCTTGTCACTCGGACGTTTAACCTTGGTCGCACGCTGCAGATGGGCAGGCTGTGTCCCCGAGGCGGGCGCAAACCGTGCGGGCGTCAGGCCATCAAATTCGATGGCGGCGGGGTCGAGTATCAGATCGAGTATGAATTGCTGATTGGTTGGTTCAACATTTTCGCCATCCCCTGCTGCGGTGCGCGGAAACAGTAGGCGAAAATAAACGCCGCGCGTCAGGTTTGGCGCTTTCGCCGGACGGTTTGAGCCGGTCGTGCGCGGCAAGCTAATGGATTGCGCCTGAACCGTCCCAAAATGAACAAAAGCCGCTTCACTGGTAAAAGAATGGTAGTCTAAAACAGCAAGATCTTCGAAAAAACTGGCAATATCAGCCGGTAACAAAGCCTGAGAACCGGGCGGCGCACGCCCAAGCAGATCGATTATGCTGATCCCGCGCCTTGGCCTCATAACGGGTTTCCGGCCAGCCGCCGGGGCGAGTAAGAAAATCCCTA
>JAULKR010211539.1:0-15902 GCA_032356305.1 Prasiola linearis | reverse complement strand
ATAATAGCTGTTTGATCAAGAACTTTTAAATCCTTTGCTATAAAATCGTCATAGCTTAAAGTATCAAATTTTTGAGCTATAGGATTTTTTACAGGATCAGAGTCATATACTCCATCGACTTTTGTGAGTTTAAAAACTCCGTCACATCACAACTCTAATCAGCGTGTGACTCAAGTAGTGTCAGTTGTAAAAAACGGCACTCCAATACCAGAACTACAAATCACTGTTTTTCATTCAGAAATATAGTGCCTTGCTTGCATTGCAGAGTATTTTTCTAAAAATTCTACTTGAAGAGAATCCATAACCACACTATCAACTCCAACCCGATCTAAAAAGTTTTTCATTGTGACGCAGTTAAAAACTGTTGAGAGCATACTCATATTATGAGAATCTGACGGATTGACTCATGAGGTAATCAGTTGTGATCCTCTGTAGATATTTCATCATCCAAACACAAGCACCAATTCTAATCCTGTTTTTTGGAGTTTTGATATTTGTTCTGCCAAAGCTTGAGCTTTTTGCGCGTCAATCGCTCATGAATCTCAGCTGAGTGCTTCTCACGAGATTTTTAGTAAGATTCTTTTCATAGCAAATTTTATAAAAAAAGTAGGGGTCACGAGCCTATGGTCCCTACAGAGTAAAATTATGAATTCACAATATCACGCATCAAACCATCAACAATTTTTGTTGTTTCAAATGGAGTGTCTTTGAGCTCAGTATTTTTTGCAGCAACTTCGTCTTTTGTGACACCTGTTCCTCTCTCAAGTTCATACGTTCCATAAAATCCGTTTTCAAAGTCTATGTAATGCCTCTCATACACATATTCAGCACCGTCGAGACGAATAACGTTGAGGTAGATTCCTTTTCCTGCAACGAGATCCCGACAGGTGTTCCAATAAAACCACGCACTAATTCGATTTTGAAGAAACTCTGTAATACTCGCGCAACTTGGGTTTTCGAAACTTTCTTTTGATATTTCTAGTCCTTTAATCTGAGTATAGGTAAAACTCTCATCTCAAAGTTTTGTAGGTTCACCATACGCAGTATCTTTCGGGAGATTGAGAAATGCTTCTCAGGTAAGTGGCACAAGAGCTGTAACCTCTTTTCAGGCTTCTGTTATTTCTTGAATTTTATCGTTCACCCGTACCATGATTCGAGTTTCAGTTATTTCTTTTCCTGAAAATGCTCTGAAAGTGTAGGTGTTTTCTCAAAAATCAAGAACCTTGTTTCGAGATGAAGCAACATATCGAAACTCTTTGTCTCCAGCTTCAAAAGTTTGAAGCGTATAATCATCATTTGGGAAACTTGATTTCCTATTTGAAAAAAGTACCTGAATTTTATCAACTTTTGTTGAAGTTTTTCATCCAATTTCAAGTTCACCATTAATAAGGGCTGATTCATCAATATCATTAAAATCAAGAAATTGTTCTGCTGTTTGAGGTATTACCTGTACAGTCCCTGAACTTGATATCGTGATTTCTTTTTCTTCAACTTTTTCTTCTGAATCAGTTAGCTTATCTTGTGATGCTTCTAAACTATCCACTTCTCAACTCCCAGTTACCTGAGTAGTATCAGGTCAAAGAAGTTTCTTTTTTGCAGCATCTATATCACTTTGTGATTGACCACACGAAACAACAAAAAAGCAACTGAAAGTGAAAATGAGAAATTTATACATGAAAGAAAAAAATTAAAAATTATATAGAAATTATATAAAACTACTTATTGTTTGCAACAAGTATTTATACCTCAGTGATGGTAGGAATGATCATCGGTTCACGACCAATTCGCTTAAGAATGAAGTTTTCTAAATCCGTTCTTATGAGTTTTACGAGATCTTTTTCCTCGATATCAGGAATATCTTTGAGAGTATTTTCATACACTTCTCGAGATTTTTTTATAATGATTCTATGAATATAGCGAACCTCATCAACATACACAAGTCCTCGGGTTTCAAGCTTAATATGACCAATAAGTGCTTTTGTTTTTTTATCAGCAATGAATTGAAGTACTAATACTCAAGAGTTCATCATTTGTTCACGCGCTTTGATAACATGACTACTGGTAAGTCACATCCCATTTCAATCTATTATATATTCTTGAATTGGAACTTTTATTTTTGACCTGAATACTGACCCATTTGGAGCAAAGTCAATAATATTTCCGTTATCAAGCATCAATATATTACTCTCTTTTACTCAAACAGACATCGCTGTTTCTGCGTGACGTGTTCTAAAATAAAGATCTCCATAAATTGGCATAAAGTATTTTGGACCAAAAAGTCTGATAAATATTTTTTGTTCCTCTTGGTATGCATGTCCTGACGTATGAACTGGGAGATCTGCTTTTGTAATAATTTTTACTCAGTATTTTATGAGATTATTAATAATCATTCCTACTGAACGTTCATTTCCTGGGACAACACTTGACGAGAATACCACTGTATCTCAGGCCTGAATTGCGATTGCATTATGTTTTCATTCAGACATTCGTGAGAGAGCAGAATACTCTTCTCACTGACTCCCTGTTGTTACAATAATTTGCTTGTTTGCCGGGAGTGACTCAGTATTTTTAACAGTGAGTTTTTTAATCGTTCATGGTTTCATAGTGATATAACCAAGTTTTTGCGCGATAGCTATATTTTCAACCATAGAACGTCCTGAGAGAAATATATATTTTCCATGTTTTTCTGCTATATCAACGAGTTGTTGTACTCTTGAAATCCAACTTGAAAATGCTGCAATTATAAGTCGTCATTCAGTCCATTCTGATACTATTTTTTCTAGCGTATCTCCGACTTCTTTTTCAGATCCAGAAAATCATTTCGTCGTTGAACCCGTTGAATCGGAAAGAAGCATTGTAATTCCGCGTTTTCCAATTTCCTCATATCTCTCAAAATCAGCAGGTTTATCAAGTCGCGGTGTATGGTCTATTTTAAAATCTCCGGTATGTACGAATTTCGCTCCACCTGGAGTTTCAATATATAGTCCAGCACAATCAGGAATCGAGTGATTCACTGAGAAAAATTCTACCGAGAACTGTCCGATTTTTGTTGAATTTTCAACTCAAGCATCTATCTCTACAAAAGTTGCATATGGCATGAGGCCTGCTTCTTCTACTGATTTTTTGATAAGTCCAAGTGTGAGTTTTGTTCAGTATAATGTTGGCATATCAAGGATCGGCAAAATGTTTTTAAGTGCTCCGATATGATCCAGATGCGCGTGCGTGATGAGAAATCATTTAATATTTTTTGTATATTTTGTAAGAAATGAAACATCAGGAATCGAACAATCTGCTCCATACATATCTGGTTCTGCAAATTGAACTCCACAATCAATCAAAATAATATCCTCACCAAATTGCATCATACTCATATTTTTCGCTCAGATTTCATTGTTTCATCCAATAGGAATATAGCGAGTGTAACCCTCACGAAGAGTTGGAAGAAAGAATTTTGTTTCTGGGAACTCCAGTGTTTTTCGTCCGTATTTATGATTTCCACCAGTGTTTCATCCTGAGTTATAGTTGTTTTTTGATCTATGATTATGATTATTATTGTTTTTATGTGAGTGCTGTGGTCGTGAGTTGTTTTGTGGTCTATGTGAACTATGTGGTTTCACATTCGTTTGAGGACGAACTTTATGAGCTCCTGAGTTATGTTTTTTGGGTTCAGGTGCTTGAGCAGTTGTTTCAGCTTGATTCTCAGTAGCGATTTTTGGTGTTGGTTTGAGTTGTCACATTTCGCGATCTAACTCATCTAAAAAGTCTTTCATATTGTAAAGTTATGAAAATAAAAATATTGAAGTCTCTATAAACACTTTTTTTATAAAGCCTAGAAGTCATTCATTACAATCCGTAATGGTGCAATAACTTAATATACTCTACAAATTTTTCGGGAAATATTGAAAATATTGGGGTCAAATCTTGACGCGTTGTGCTTATTGGAAGTGATTATATGCTATCTTGAAAGTATTGCAAAAACTTTTTTACGTCGACTGGAATTTTTGTGATATCCCAGTAATAATCAGCCCTGACTCTCTCTCATCCAAAATCCCTATTATAAAATTCATTATTTATAAAAACCTTCGTTTGAAAAAAATTATATTTTTGAGCTAGTATTCTACTTTGCAACGCTCGTTGTAAAAACTCAGCATTATGTAAAATATAATACAGGTACGTTTCTGCAAAATCCTCATACTGATTGGTCATCGCGTATCCTGAAACAAAATCTTTCAAGTCTTGCCCAGCACTCATAACACTCACTGACTGCCAAGAAACATCGTAAAACTCTTGACTTATATCTCAGCCACTCGTTCGTTTGAGACTATGAATATCATAGTAATGCGCAAACTCATGAATAAGTACGCCTAAAAATTCTTCATCTGACATTTGCTCAACTCCAAACATATGGATATTTTGTCCTTTCATTCTCCCACGGGTATCTCACATATGTTTATAAAAATACACCCCTAAATTCTCAATATTTGAAAGAATATTTCGATTGTATAAAAATACTTCACTTATTGGAGTATAGGTGAGCGCTACATCATTTTGAAAACTCTTTGGAATATATCTTAATCTCAGTTTATCTCGCTGTTCACGTTCATGCTTGTGTTTATGATTTGTGTAAACAATATCAAGAACTGCCTTATTTATTTGCTCTTTTGTAACTCACGAAAAACTGTAATATTCTTCTCACTCCTTAAGTGTCGGACTATTAGTATCGATAACCGGTTCTAAGAATATCTCCTCCTGAGAGCTGGTATGAAATAAAATCCCTCTTCATACAAAAATAAGCAGAGTAAACAAGATCGTATACATAACCACAAAACAATAATCCTGAATATTTTTTTTCATACAAAAATACTAGCTTGTGATATTTGCAATACCAAAAATAACTTCTACCACAAGTCTTACAAGAACTCCAGCAAATAATACTCATAAAAATCCTACAATTGCCCACTTTACAACATCTTTTCATTTTTTAATTCGTTCTTCTTCTCATCACGAGAGCGTCATCAATAATCCTCCATATACAATTGCTCAAACAGCAAGCAGACCAAGGAGTTGCGCGAGTGAGAGCGTCCAGCTCAGAATCATATCTTTCATTCATTCTTCGACCTTGATACTTCACTCAGCAGAAACAAGCTTTGAATCTTTGAGACAGTTATCAAGGGCATTAGAAATATTTATATCTCACGCATCGATATCAAATTGACATGGTGAATCACTACTACTATTATTTTTATTTAATGATTCTGGAACTTCATCATAAGTTGATCCGTTATCGAAAGATTCACTTGGAGGTAAATCATCCAATTGACCTGAAATTTCCTGGTTTATATTTTGAATTGCAGAACTCGTTATGGGTCATCCGACTTGATCACGAAATAATCATCGGTCAAAAGCATCTTGATACGTAGCATTCTCAGGTAAATCGGGACTTCGAGTATTTTTATGATTTATGTTAAAATCTCGCACAATTTCTGCTCAAATAGGATCTCGAGCTATAGTAGATATATTATTTTCTATAAGTTGCTGATTCGTGTGAATTTGATTGTGATCGGCAAAAACTGAAACCATACTTATAAGTACGACAAGCATGAAAGTTAATATTTTTCGTAAAAACATATTTTTGAATTATTTTTAAATACTGAGTCCCGCAACCAGTCTCACTAAAGCCCATGCAAACGCGATAATAAAAAGACCAACAGCTGCATAAATGAAACTCGTGAGCGCTTTTTTAAACTCTTCAGGATTTCCTCTCGCTATTATGAGTCGAAACGCAATATAGAGAAATACACACAGCGCAAACACAAAAAGAAGTTCAAAAATCCCATCTCTCACAAAAGCGAGCATCCTATCAAGAAGTCATTGATCACCCGTTAGAGCATTTCCGTTTCTATCAGTTGTTTTTACAATAGAATCATCTGATCCCATGAGTGTTTGTTTTAAAAAATCACTCGTCACAACCGTTCGAGTTGCTTCATCATCAGCATGCACAAATCAAGTGGAAAATACTCAAAGAATAATAAAAAAATACTGTTTCATATTTAGATAGTAAAGGTATTAATAATTCCAATAATCGACCACGCAAATACAGAAACCAAAACTCAAACAAGGGCCCAGATGATAACATTTTTTGCTCGTTTTATTTTTTCTTCATCTCATCATGAGATCAGATACAAGATTCATCCAAACATCACTGCAATAACTGCAATAACTGATATATATTCAATCAGCGTTCGAATCAAGTTTCAAATAATATTATAGACTCACTCCTCCTCTATAACTCATGAACTATCGTCACATCACGGCAATGCCCCACAATTGATCTCAGGCATTGCTGCAAAAACAGACGTCTCAGCTAAACACAGTATGAGGAGTCAGATACTCAGTAAAAATATTTTTTTCATAATTTTAGTATAAAAGTATCGTAAAGAGTTGCACAATGAGTCAAGCCGAGAGAGCGACAGCCAGAGCAATCAGTCCGGAAATAAAAATCGATTTTCATTTTGATAAAAACTCATCCTGACCATGATAGATGATCATATATCCAGCTCCTATTGTCATGATAAGTATAGAAAATGCTCCAAACACAAGAATAAGCTTATTTAAAATTTCTGTTAAAATATTATCAACTGTTGCTTCTGTCGAGTTACTTGCGTCAATGAGACTTGTTCCACCTGGAGTAATGGATCAAACACTGATTTTAAATTTATCACTAGTGATACAATCTTCAATATCTCATTTACATTTTGGCTTTTCAGCAATATCTTCATCAGCAAAGACACTAAAAAAACTCATACACATGAGAATCAGCAGACAGATACGAGAGAGCATTCTCATAAAGAAAATATCTAAGAATTATAAAAAAAGAATAACATAAATTTCTGAAAAAACAAAATAATATTATGCTTGAGGACATAAGCCATATACGGTGTATTCTTCTAAAAATATAATTTTATGAAAATAGCGATTCTCCACGAAATGCTCGTAAAACTCTGAGGTGCTGAAAAAGTTGTTGAGAGTTTATTGAGAGTTTTTCCTCACGCTGATCTCTTTACACTTATATATGATGAGGTAAAAGTGTGATCTATTTTTCCTAAAAATAAAATTCATACGCAGTGTCATAAACTTGGAACCCAAAAAATTTATAATCTCACGAAAAAACAACGACTTTGTTTGCCTGTAATGAACAGAAGCGTTGAGTCACTTGATTTTAGTACATATGATATTGTGATAGTCAGCTCTAGTGGTTTTGCGCACGGACTCATCACAAAACCTGAAACAAAAACCCTAGTGTATTATCACGCTCCTGCGAGATATATGTGGGACAGAACACACGAACACACGCGAGATATTGGTCTGGATTCATGAATAAAATGATTTATATATTCAAGACTTTTACTCAAACTCAGGCAATGGGATTATATCGCGAGTCAAAGAAATGACATGTTACTCGCCAATAGTGCAAACACGCGCGACCGTGTTACAAAATATTTTCGTCGAGATTCTGAGGTATTGTATCCTCCTATTGAAACAGAAAGATTTGCGAAAGAGCTACAACACTCACCCGATTCTCCCGAAAGCCAAAACACCTCTCTCAATTCTCTCCCAAAAGGAGAGATGAAATCGCAATATTATATAATCATTTCAACGCTTACTGAGTTTAAGCGTATAGATATCGCGGTCTCTGCTTTTAAAAATATCACAAAAACATCTCTTACCGTAATTGGAGATGGAGATTATAGATCAGAACTTGAAAACCTCGCTGGAGAAAACACGCAGTTTGTTGGAGCGAAGTTTTGAGACGATTTAGTGAGATTAGTCCAAGGCTCAAGTGGACTTATATTTCCGTGAGAAGAAGATTTTGGAATCGTCCCAATCGAAGTCATGGCTGCAGGAAAACCAGTTTTTGCATTAAAAAAATGAGGACTTTTAGAAACTGTGATTACGTGAGAGACCTGAGAATTTTTTAGTGACGTTGAATGATCTGACTTTGTAGAACACTTTAGCGTGTTTCACGAAAACAATATACAATGAAAATACACTTCTGAGAAGTGCAAAGAACAAGCTGAGCAATTTTCTGAGGCAGTGTTTCATAAAAAAATTCAACAATATGTCAGTGAAATACAAACAAAAAAATAGATTTCTACTTTTAATTAATTCGAATAATTTTATTAAAATAAGTATTGAATACTATACAATAGCACACTTAGTAATATCACTCATTGATCTCTATTAATTTATTAGAATATGAAAATATTTTATCACAAAAAAAGACTCTCATAATGAGAGTCTTTTTTTGTGGTTATTTCTATTAGTATTATTTTTGTACAAGTTTTCTTGCTACTTGTAATTGCATAAACTCAAGGATTCGAGTAATTTTTTGAGAGTTCTTATATTTTGGATATAAACTTTCAATACGGATATAAATTCTGAGATACGTGTCTCGTTTTTTTGGTTCTGTGAGAGATTCTATACTTCTTATTATTTGGGAAAGCTTTTGACGATATTTTTGTGCCACGTCTTCAAATAAAATCTCACTTTGTAGTACGTCTATAGCTTCATCGAGATACTTTGCCTTTATAATCCATCGACCTTCTATTCCTCCGATTGGAGTACAGGTAAAGAGTGTGAGGTTTTTTCATACTCCTGGTTTTAAAACGTCAGTATCATTTGATGGAGTATTATATGACTCTTGCGTGATGTACACAAATCTCTGATATTCTCAACTTTCTGATTTTTCATAGACCCATATTTCTTCTCACACATCGAGCTCAATTATTTTTTGAAAATGAGTTTTGTATCTTCCTTCATTTTCTTTCCAGTATGAGCTATGAGCAAACACAACTTTGTTTCAAACTTCGCCATATCAGTTGGTACTCGTTCATGGATATTCGAGTGTTCATGAATTTAGAGCTTTGTTGATATTTGCCTCACGACCATTAATCATTTTTTCAAAGTCTATTGAATCTTTTTCAAATTCATTAATAGGAATCACGAGACCATTTGAGGGAACTACTATGTATTTTCACGCATCTTTGTCGATATCTGGGAGTACTTGCTTCCAGTGAAGCACACTGGTATTTGTATCTCATGCCAGACGAAACACAGTTTGATCTGGGAGACTTGTTTGGATTCGAGTATTTGATTGTGTTTGTACTCTTTGTGAAATTGGAGTTCCCGTTTGTGGAAGCTTTTTTGGAAGAGATTTCAACTCAGATTCTCACTCAGACTCTCATTCAGCTCTGAGTCTCTCTAATAGAGCTTTATTTAAATCATCATTTTTAATAATATTTTCTGCTGACTTTAAAATAGCTTTTACTTGATTTGGAGTCAGAGGAGTTTCTGTTTTAAGTGGAGTCTCAGGCTCTTGTTCTATTTTCTTTTTATCTGTTTCTTTTTTTATTTCTTGTTCTGGAGCCACTAAAAGTTTTGGACCTGTTTCTTGTCTTTGGATAGCTAGTCAAAATGGGTTACTCGGAACCGTTGATACTCATCATCCTGAACTTCAGCTAGATCATGAAGCTCATGATGATGATGGTGATGTTGAAGATGAACTTGGTGATCAAGATCAAGAACTACTAAAACTTGATGAACTCGAACTACTCCCTGTTCATCAACCTGAACTCGAACTCCCTCACCCAGTCGAGCTTTGAGTGTTAGTATCAAAGCTAACTATTGTAGGGTCATTGGTAGAATCTCCATCTGTTTGCCCGGGAGCATTTGGAGTTTCATTTACGTCATCTCATACGTCAGAAACGTCACGTACCTCTCAAGCTAAACTTTGTCCGAGAACTGTTGCTGTATTTTCGACATACCCTGCGAAAATATCCGGTTGCAGTATTTTATATGTTCACGTAAATGTTGTACTATCTGTTTCTCAAACTGCCAGTGAAATCGCTCCTCCATCGACATCAATAAGTGGGTCAGTGAGAGTTATATTTGTAACCGCAATATTTCAGATATTTTTTACAGAAAAGCTATAGCTGATCGTCTCACCAAACTCAGCTTTGCCGTCTTGATTTTCATCATTAAATTTCGCTGTTTTATAGAGTTGGAGGACTGGACTTAATCACACAGGTGTTGTCACACTCGATACTTGATCTGAGAGATTTCATCTCGTTGATTGAGCGCTGATTCGGGCAGTATTAATAACAGCCTGACTATTTACCTCGTCTTGTGTTACTGGAATTGAGCTACAGGTATAGGTCCAAGATTCAAGTGGAGAGAGTTTTGTGTCAGTATTTGTGTCTGTTTCACTACTGAGTGTAGGACTCGCTAAACATTTAGCGTCGCTGAGTGTTAGGTTAGAAAGTGTTGTATTTCAGGTATTTCGTACCGTAAAAACATAATCCAGTACCTCTCCCGCAAATTGTGGAAGTGACGCAGTTTTTTTATCAAGTGTCCAACTTGGTGTTGCTGGAATACTTGTTGAAATAGTGTCAGTCACGTTTGTAAGCGTTCCTTGTGCTGGAGTACCTGAAATTTCAGCTGAGTTTTCAACGACTCAGGTGTCTACTTCTTGTTGTGTGACTGGAATTGAGTTACACGTATAGGTCCAAGATTCAAGTGGAGAGAGTTTCGTGTCAGCATTTGTATCAGTCACACTTGTTAGTACTGGTGATGATGAACATTTTGCGTCGCTCACAGTGATATCTGAAATAGTTACGTTTCATCTATTTTCTACAACAAAGCTATACAAGAGCGTTTCTCAAGCTGTTGTTGGAGCCGAGTCAGTTGTCTTTTTGAGTGTCCAGAGTGGTGTCGGACCAACTGGAGTGTCGATCGTGTCAGTTGCGTCTATGAGAGTTCCTCTTATTGAAGTACCACTTGCTGACACTGTGTTCACTACTTTTGCTCAGTCAGTTTCAGCTTGAGTTACTCCTACTGACGTACAACTATATTTCCATATTTCTCACTGTGCCATCAGACCGTCTGTTCAGGTATCACTTGTTCCATCAAAACTGATAGTCGACGCACATTTTTCGTCAGAGACAACAATATCATTAATACTGACGTTTCCAGTATTTTCTACTAAAAATTCATACTCGATAGTATCTCAGGCCTTCATTGGAACACTTTTTGCTGATTTTTTAATATTCCAACTTGGTGTAGCAGCCACAAGAATCTCGTGTGTGTCAGTAATTTTAGGGAGTGCTCACGCAATCATTGTTCAGGTAGCAGTAACACTATTATTCACCACTCACGCATCTATTTCGGCTTGTGTAACTGGAATTGAAAAACATCGAAAGTCTTGCGTTTCTCAAGGAGTTATTAAAAAGTCTGGAATCTCTCAATCCTCGAGATATCAAACGATACTCCCACTACATTTTTCATCAACGATACTTTGTGAGTTGATACTCATGTTTCCCGTATTTGTAATGGCAAAATTATACTCAATAGTATCTCAAACATTTTCTGGAGTCGTGAGAGCTGTTTTTTCTATCTCCCAATCAAAAGATTGTATAAGCACTACCGTAGTTGGGTCATTGGTTGGATTTCCATCAGTTGTAAGCCCGTCTCCAGAAGGAGTTTCAGTGAGTTCGTCACCTGGATCAGAGTAATCAGAAACCGGATCACTGTTTGGATCAAGTGCTTTCACCTCAGCATTATTATCTATAAATCAAAACGCAATATCATTTTCAGTTACTGAGTAGGGAGCTGGAGTACACGTTGCTGATTCTCAGACTGCGAGATTTGCAACTCATACTGTTGGAAATACACAAGTACTTGTAATATCTCCTCAAAGCATTAGATCGTTCACCACTACATCTGTAACTGGAAGTTGTCCACTATTAAATACCGTGAGATTATAACTAATAGTATCTCCTGAAGCTGTTGGAGTCGAGAGAGTGTCAGACGCTATGACTTTTGTGAGTCTAAGTTCTGCCTCTCCAATAATCTCAATTGTTGTTGGGTCATTTGTTGGATCTCCGTCAGTTGCTCAAGCTCAGGATTCAGTTTCTGTATCCTCATCACCTGGGTCAGAAATATCACTCACCGGATCTCAAAGTGCATCAAGACCACTGAGCGTTGCATTGTTGTCAACGTATCCTCGGATAATATCAGAAGCTGTGATAGTATAAGTCATATCACTACAGAAAATAATTTCGTCTACATTGATCGAAGGATTTGCCGAGTCTGGAAATGGACAGTTCGCTGTCACGTCTCAGCCAAGAAGTGGATCAGACAGTATAACATCAGTCACATTGAGATTTCAGGTATTTTCTAAAACTATTTGGTAAGCAATGGTATCTCCTACAAGATTTGGGAAATTAAAGCTTGTGTCTGAAATAGTTTTCGTGACTTTGAGTTCTGGTTCTTGAACCAGTGGTTGAACCGTTGGGTCATTCGTTGAGTCGTCATCTATATCACCAGCTCCGTTTGCAGTTTCTGTTTCTTCGTTTTCAACACCGGAGTCAGAAATATCACTCACAGGATTCATACTCTCATCCACTGAGTCAACCTCAGCAGAATTTTCAACATATCCTCTAATAATATCAGAGTTCGTGATTATATAATTTTCAGAAACACAAGTAGTAGACTCTCCTGGTTCAAGTGTACCAGTACTTGTGAGAAAACTACAAGTTTCTGTTATGTCTCCTCCGAGTATTGCATCATTTACGACAATTTCAAAAAGTGCGACGTCTCCGGTATTGAGTACAGTGAACTCGTACCCCATTTCATCACCTGCTATCACAGGAGTACTAAATTGTGTAAACGCGATATTTTTTGTGAGTTGGATTTGTGGAGCAAGTATTTCAACATCGATACTTGGATTTCCTCATACAGCTCATTCTGGAGTATCACTTACCACAACATCGGTTGGGATAACTGTTCCACTTTCAACTGTTTCAAGTGCTGTGACTTGGTAGACAATAGTGACTGATTGTCCAACTGGAATAGTGATATCCGTGACATCAATAAGACCATTCTCTCAGGTCCCACCTGTTGAGTCACTGTTATCCGTTGATCCTGTTGGAGTTGAGATAATAGTAAATCCTGTAAATCTGTCTGGTATATCAATCAGTGCTGAAATATCCGTGAGGTCGACACTTCACGAGTTTGTGAGAGTAACTGTATATTCAAATACGTCTCCAATAATTCCAACTCATCCGTTAACGTCGACAACTGTTATTTCTTCGTCGAGTATCGGAAGAAGTACCGTAAATGTGTCATCATCCGTACCTGTATAATCATTTATGTCATCTCACGAACCATCTCGCTCTGTGTTATCAGGATTTGTAGAAATACTGGTGTATTCTCCGTCTTGTCCAGTATAGCCGATAAATGCACTTGCTGTAAGATCCGCCATATCAGGAACCGTTGGGTCAATCGTTGCAGTAATCGTAAACTGAAATTGATTTCAGGCATTTACTGGAACTTCGTCAAGCGCAAACGTTTCACCATCTCTCGTAAATCCTACCTGTCCACCTTCGTTGGTAATAGTAAATCCATCATCAAATATTATTCCAGGTGGAAGAAGTGCGAGAACGTCAAGATCAAAGGCTGTATCTGTTCCGTCGTTCGTTACAGTAAATGTGTATGTAACTTCATTTCCAAAGGTATAGGTCGATTCTAAATCAATAGAAACATTTGGTTCTATCAGTGTAACAGGTACTGGGCTGTCAGTGAGAACCGTTGCTTCATTATTGTAATCAGCTTGTACGTCTTCTCATTCTATATCTCCCGCATTGTTATCATCCGTGTTGAGAACTATAGCGTCATAGGTAATTGTGATAAATTCCGCTTGCGTATTATCAGTATTAGTATTTGTGATATTGGTAAATTCGTAATTTACTTCTTGCTCTGTTCCATCCGTTTGCGTTCAGACAAGTGGAGTTCCTCAATCGAATGTTACTCACGTTGACGAAGTTACGTTGATAGTATTTTCAAGAACCTCGAGTCCAGCAGGAATAAGGTCACTTACTTCAATACTACTTGTTACTCACTCGAGCACTGGAACCTGAATCGTGTAGGTCACAACATCTCAAATTGAGACTGTTGTTCCTGAACTCGTGAGCTCTTTTGTAAGTCCATCAACATCAGAAATAGTAATTATACTATCATCATCCGATGTGTAATCTCGCTCTTCGTCAGTGTCTCACGGCATTGAGTCTCCTGTTCACTCTAAGTCTCCTGTTAACATTTCTCCAAACTCAACCGTACTATCGAGAATAGTGTTATACGTGTACGTAAAACTTTCACCCGGTTGCAGTACTGGAAGACTTGAAGTTGCGAGATAATCTGCGTCACCTGTTGTTTTTGGAGGTAGCGTATCAATCCAACTCACATCATAGAGTGGAGCAGTTCCTGTATTTTCAATCGTTATAGTTGTGAGAATACTATCTCATCCATCTCCAACGTTTGGAGAATAGTCTTTTGTAACTACAAGATTTGGTTCTACGACATCGAAGTTCGGACTATTATCTGAGGCAGAGTTTCCGTTGTCATAGCTAATCTCTACCTCTGAGTTAATCGTATCACCTGCAGTCGTTGTTGGAATATCTGTTACGAGTACTGTTGTGGCAAGTGTAAAACCAGCACCAGCATCAGGACCAGTATTATCAATATCTCAAAAAGTAAAAGTAATCGTGTTATCTGGGTTGATAACAATAGATTGAATCGCTCCTGACGCAACGTCATTGGTGAGGACTGAACCACTCAGGAACGTAAATCCTTCTGGAAGGGTTTGTGTTACTGTTGCTCCACTATAAAGGAGTTCTGGAACATCTATTTCTATATTATAGGTCAGTTCTTCTCCGATAGTAATATCCTCAAAACTATTCGTAAATTCACTCGACTCAGTATCAGGATTGTTTGAATATACAATAGAATGCGTGATTTCAATATCTTTAAAAGTAATATCTACTGAACTATCATCTTCATAGTTTCACTCAACCGCTACATTATCATCATCTAAACTTGAGTATTCAATATCAACTTCATTTGTTTCTTTTACACCAGCAATGGCACCAGTTCAAACTTCTACCTGAAAAGTCAGTGTTTCAACTGATCAGAGTGGAAGTGATTCCAGTACAATTCCAGAACTAGAAAATAAGTCTCCTTCATTTCCTATAAAATTTACATTTCCTGTTAAAGTACCTGGAATATATGTAAGATTGCTTGGAAGTACATCTCTTAGGGAAATATCGTATGCCTTTGCATTAGAACTAGAATTATGCTCTAGATTTAAAGTATATGTTACTATATCGTCTGTGTCCGCTATGGCTGGTGTTACTGTTTTAAAGATATTAAGTGTAGGAATAATTATATCTACTGGCGTATTTCGCTGAACTATTTGTCACGAATAATTAAAATCTCACCTAGCTCGGACACGTGACCACCGACTCATATCATTTCGAGCTCTAGCGGTTGTTTGAATCACTATCGTTTGATCCTCTGTTGAAGTGTTTACGATATCTCCAAAGTTTACAATATTTCCAGAAAATGTTGTTCCATTTTCAAATGTAATATTTGGTCAAAAAGAAACAACACTTCCTGACAGAAATTCTAATCGACTCGTGAGAAGACTCTCAGTAAAGCGAGCATTCTCATACGTTCCACCTGGAATCGTAATAGTTGTTTCAAAAGTTGTTTCTTCTCCCGCGTAAATATCTGGTCTTCCGTTTGGTTGATTATCAGGAGAGTCAGCTTCACTGGTTGAAAAATATGTACGAGTAACGGTTGGGCTCGCTACTAAAAACTCAGCACTATCTTCAAGAGAATCTATTTTATTGAGGTCATTTGATTCAGCGTCTCCAGCAGAATAATAATCAAACATCACGGTATTTGTTCTTGCTTCATCTCATACGATTACAAAATCTACTGTAGGGGAGAGTATATATGTTAATATCACGGTTCCCTCGTCAATTGTTGGAGTCCCAGCATCATCT
>JAULKR010211428.1:0-15907 GCA_032356305.1 Prasiola linearis | reverse complement strand
TTGCTTCCTGGAGAGGCTGCGAATCATCGGGCGAAGCCATATCGGTCGGTGTCATCTCCGCAGAACTTTCTTTCTCCTGCGTTGAAGGAAGAGTCTTAATAGTGGTCGGGCCATGGCTTGATTGAGGTGCGCTTTGGTTTGGTCCTTGGCGCGCCAAAGTGGGATGAACAATGCCGCTCCTCGTCACGACGAAGGCGTAGTCCGCTTGGTTGAATCCCTCTTTCGAGAAGGAAAAGTGATGCGCTTCGCCAGACCGATCCGTTTCCCAGAACATGGGGGTGATTCCCACGCCCTCTCCGTTGATTAAAACCGTGGCTCCCGGCGGCGACGAGCGCAAGATGAGCCCGATTGCGACCCTGGTCCGCGTTCGAGATCGAAGCTCAATGCCATTTTCGCTGTCTTCAAAAAGTGAGTCTTCAATCGAACTGACGTTGCTTTGCCCAGAGTCAGGTGGAGTGGACTCTTTGGCACTTGGTTTCGACGACGCGGTGGATTCTGGCTCATCGCTAGTGTGGCTCTCTTCGGATTCACTGCAGTGGGGCAGGAGGAGAAACCAGGCGGCTGAAAATATGCTGATTGAGCGCAATTGAAGATATCTCAGAGGGCCTGTACTTCGGTTCACCATCGATGCTGCAATCATGACACGCTTCGAGCGGACGAGGGAACCTCGCATCGCGAGCGTGCGTCCGTCAAAGGGTCGCTGTCGAGATAGCGATAGCCGCATGCCTGGAGCAAGCTTTTGGCCTCAATGGTCTCACTCCCGCCTAGATCCGCGAGGGTCCGAGCAATCTTGATCAAGCGATGCACCCCCCTCCCAGTCATGGCCGGATGCTTTTTATAGATCTTTTGCAGCACGTCCTCGGCATTTGAACTTAAATGGCATGTTTCTCTTAACGCGCGCGCATCCATTTCGGCATTGATGCGAAGCCCATAGGGCTTGAGCCGCTGGTGTTGCGCCGCTCTGGCATTCAAGATGCGCTGGCGAATGTCGTGAGAGTTGGGCTCGCTATCTTGGCTGCGCAATTCCGTTAAGGTGACATTTGGCACGAAGATCTGCAGATCGATGCGGTCCATGAGGGGACCGCTGAGCCGGGCGCGGTAGCGCTGCAGCAGCTGCTCAGAACAAACGCATTCACGGCCAAAGCTCCCGTGCCAGCCGCAGGGACATGGGTTGGCGGAGGCTACAAGCAAGACCGAAGCTGGAACCTCGATGGTCCCCGTACTGCGAACGATGGATACCCGGCGTTCCTCAAGTGGCTGCCTCAAGCACTCAAGGGTGCCTCGTGAAAATTCAGGCAATTCGTCGAGAAAAAGAACGCCGTGGTGAGCGAGTGAAAGTTCGCCAGGGTGTGGTGGTGAGCCGCCGCCTACCAAGCCAGGTCTAGAAATCGTGTGATGCGGGGCTCGGAAGGGTCGCTGCCTGAGCAGACCGCCTGGTGAAAGCCCGGCGGCGGAATGAATGCGCGTGGTCTCCAGAGATTCGTCGCGAGTCAGATCTGGGAGAATAGTCGGGACCCGCTTGGCAAGCATGGTTTTGCCGATGCCCGGCGGTCCAATCAAAATGATGTTGTGGCCTCCAGCCACGGCGACCTCGAGCGCAGCGCGAGCAATAGGTTGCCCCTTGACATCGCTCATATCGCAGTCAAATTTTTGAGTGAACGCCTCGGCTGAAGCCGTGGAGTGCGGGTTTTGCTCGCCCCTGCCGAATTGGAGCGCCTCGCTGAGATGCGAGAGACCGAAAACCTTTATTTCTTTGACCTCGGCAGCCTCCGCGGCATTGTCGAGTGGCACGATCATCTGATGGCACCCAAGCTCTCGAGCTAAGAGCGCCGCAGCCAAGCTCCCCCGTACGGAGCGAATGGTGCCGTCGAGACCGAGTTCTCCTAGAATGAGAGTCTTGGAAAATACCTTTGGGTCGACTAATTTCTGAGCGACCAAAAGAGCGAGGGCGATGGGCAAGTCGAAGGATGCGCCGTCTTTGCGTCGGTCACCCGGGGCCAGGTTGACAGTGATTTTTTTGCACGGAAGCGAGAGGCCGAGAGACTTTAATGCCGCTTGGATCCTGGCGCTGCCCTCGCGAACCGAGGTGGTGGGAAGTCCCACGACCTGGTAGCTCGGCAGACTGCCGCTCGCGAGATTGACTTCGACGTCGACGGCAAAGGCGTCAATTCCCCATAGTGAACACGAGCGAAGCGAGGCATGCATGGTGATCCCAAGGGTGCAAAGCCGACTCCAAACGTAAGCGTCGAAGATTCAAAGCGTCACGCAGCGCCAAATCTGGACAGTCCGAGGCGGCATCAGACTGTTAACCATTATTTTCAATAGTTAATATTTCTTTATTAATCTTAGCCTCTAAGGCGCGGAAGACGATTGCTCGGTCAACAAATACAACGTTTTACACGACAGCCCCGGTTGGCTCGCTATTTGCTCAAAAGGCCAAACCCCAAGCAAGAGCTTGGATTACCTGTTTACAAAAGCCTGATTCATGAAAACGCTATTCCAACTCGCAACCCTCGCCATCCTTGCCCTCACTGCGGCCTGTTCCACCGAGCACGAAGGGCACGACCTTCCGACTGTGATCTACTCAGTGAGTTCCGGCGCCGACTTTGAGCTTTGGAAGAATCATCAAGGGCAATGGTATTTCGACATGAGTTCCACCAATGGTGAGTCGCTTCTCTACTCCGAGGGGTACCGATCGCGGTCTTCCGCCCTGGGAGGCATCTTGTCGGTCCTCGACAACGCCAAATCCACTTCTCAGTTCAGGATTCAAGAAGGCGTCGACGGGCTGCACTACATCTCATTGAGGGCTGCAAATCACAAGACTATCGCGGTCAGCGAGGGGTATGCGACGCGGTCCAACGCGCAGCGGGCGATCGCTACAAATGTCTATCTTGCGAGCAGCTTTGTTGCGCCTTGGGATCAGGTGCAGGGTGCTCGCGTCCAGATTGCGACCCATTCGGATGGACGATATCGCTTCGACGTGTTCAATGAGAGCGAAGAGTTTGTGCTGAGTAGCGAGTCGTACAAATCCAAAGGGGCTGCACTAGGCGGTTCTTATGCCCTGCACGAATACGGTCAATTATCAGACGCCTACGAAATTGTTGAAGACGGCGATGGGCTTTTTCGAGTGCAGATTCTCGCAGCCAATCATCGCGTGCTCGCATTCACCGGCGTTTTCGATACCGAAGCGGCTGCTCTGAGCGCTCAAGGCGAAATTATTGAACTCATCTCTCGCTTGGAGATGTTGTAGGCGGTTTTTTTGCGGGATCGCAAAGATTTTGGGGTGGGGATCCCGCCGTGTCTCGGCGCTTTAGTGCGCCGGGGCGCGGCATTTTTTAATGAGTTACTTCAGAATTTCTCAGTCAAAGCGCGTTTCTTTGGTCACGGTGATTTCGCGCTTGCGAAGGAGCTTGTAGAAAGTAACCGCACTGATGCCAGCGTCTCTGGACGCCGCTTTGACGTTGCCTTTATGGGCTCTGAGTAGCGACTCCAAATACTCTTTCTCGAGTGGAGCAAGCCACTCCTCACGCTTTTCCTTGAGCGTGGCTCGCTTCGTTTCGTCAGGCGCAACCGGTCTCGAGCGTCCCGCACTGTAGAGGGCGGCGGGGAGGTGAGAGGGTTTAATAGTTTCGCCAACAGTCAAGATTAGCGCGTGCTCGATGGCGTTACGCAGTTCTCGGACGTTACCTGGGTAGTCGTAGGATTTAAGGAGGGCCATGGTGGCGTGCCCAATGCGCGGCGTGAGCCGTTCAAAACGCGTCGCTGTGTCCTCGAGAAAGACGTTTGCCAGAACTTCGATGTTATCTTTGTAGCTGCGGAGCGGCGGCAGGTCGAGGGTCATCACTGAGAGCCGGTAGTAAAGATCCTCACGAAATTCCCCCTCACGACTCATGGTCGCTAGGTCTCGGTGGGTGGCGCAGACCAGGCGCACGTCAACTTGCTCCGGAGCTCGATTGGAGCCCAGAGGCGAAATCTCGCCCTGCTCAACAGCCCGCAGAACCTTGGCCTGAAGAGTCAGTGGAAGTTCACCAATCTCATCAAGGAACAGCGTGCCACCGTCAGCCTTCTTAAACTCACCAATCTTGTCTTGGACCGCGCCGGTGAAGGCGCCCTTGCGATGTCCAAAGAGCGTACTCTCCAGTAAGTTTTCAGGGAGGGCCGCGCAGTTCACCGTGACGTAGACCGAGTCCGCTCGTTTACTGTTGAAGTGAATTGCCCGCGATACCAAATCCTTACCTGTTCCGCTTTCGCCGCAGACCAAAATTGGCGCCGAGGTGGGGGAGGCAAGTTCGATGCGTCGCTCGACTTCGCGCCACGCGTCGGAGAGGCCCTTGATCAAAAAGGGTTTGCCCGTGCGTCTGCGGCTGTCCTTGTCGAGGTCTGCGCGGCGAATCAGCGGCGCGGCAATCTCTGCAACTTGAGAAAGCGCGGCCAAGAGTTCTTCTCTGAAGGCGTTTTTCTTCTCGGTTGCAACCGTGAGCACTCCGATGGGTCTACTTTGCCAACGAAGCGGCACCGCGGCGATAGAGCCCACGTCGCTCAAATAGCGGGTGTATCTCGGATCTTGCGTCGTGTCGGAACACAGGTAAGGAGCGTTTTTGTCAAAGGCGTGGATAGCGATCCCCGCGCGCTCACCGTCTCGCGAGATGACGCGGTCAGGAAGCGTAACGACCACACCTTCAACCACGTGATGCGTTAACCGAAGGGCTTCGATTGCGTCGTCCCAGGCAAAAAGCGCGCCGTGGCTGGCGCCGCATTCTCGGAGAGCCGCATCGACGATGGCTCCGGCAAGCGCATCTGGTCTTGCGGCGTGGAGCGCTCGCGCGAGATCTTGATTTCCTGAAGCTTCGCCCATCCCGCCTCGCTAAGAGATTTTAGTCCTCATACGTGTGGCCCCGTCGGCAAAGTAACTCCGCTTTGAACGCTCTGTCAAAGAGGCGCTTTAAACCCATGGACCAAAGTCGCCATCGGGAGTCCAGAGAGGCAATAACTTGCCGAACACAAGCGGCGCAGGACACACTCGCCGTGACGTGGCAAAGCAAGGTATGAGGCGCAAGACCGCGCTGGTCCTCTCCGGCGGAGGGTCGAGGGGGGCCTACGAAGCCGGAGTAATACAGTATCTTCGCGAGAGGTTGCCCAGCCGTTTGGGATTCGACCCAAGAATCGATATCGTGACCGGCACTAGCGTAGGCGCGATCAATGCGGCCTTCGTCGCGGCCACGATGGACCAGCCTGCCACTCAGGGGCAACGTCTGTGCGAGGCATGGAAAGAGCTCCGGGTAGAGGGACTTCTTGGTCTCGATCATCGTGATTTCTGGCGGGCTGCCAAGCTTCTGATCGGCAGAGATATTTCGAGCAAGAAGCCTGGGGCCTACAGAATGGGAGGGCTCCTCGAGACCGACGGTCTAGAAAATTTTGTCATTAAATCGATCCCGTGGCGCTCCATCCGACAAAACTTAAACAAGGGGCACGTGGATGCGCTCGCTATTTCAGCAACCCACGTGGGAACGGGGCACACGGTCGTGTTTGTCGACAGCCGGGCCCCACTCCCCTCGAACTGGAACGACGATCCATACACGCGTCACGTGCGGGCGCCCATCGGGCCGCGTCACGCGTTGGCAAGCGCTGCTATTCCAGTTCTGTTTCCGGCGGTCAAAGTCGGCGGGTCATTTTATATCGATGGGGGACTGCGTCAGAACACGCCTATGTCGCCGGCGATTCAGCTGGGAGCTGAGCGACTCATCGTGGTCACTCTGCGCTTCAAGTCAGATCATATCGCTAGCGCAGAGCGTGTGGCCGCCCGCGAAGCAGCGCTCATGAAGCCGCTTTTTCTTTTGGGCAAATCACTGAGTGCGCTTCTGCTAGACCGGACGGAGACCGACCTTCGTCGACTTCAGCGCTTAAACTCAATTGTCGACGCAGGCCGTAGCGCGTACGGACCCGACTTTGAAGAGAAGATGTCAGCGGAACTTGCGGCGATGGATAAGGGATCGATCAAATATATCGAAACGGTTCATATTCAGCCATCTTTGGACATTGCGCAGATGGCATCCAACTTTGTTGATTCGGGCAGGGTTCGCTTGCGCGGGGCTCTCGCTCGTCACCTTTTGTCGCGATTGGCCAAACGCGAGGCTAGCCGCGAGGCGGATCTTTTGTCGTATTTCCTTTTTGATGGTGAATTTGCAAGTCAGCTTATCGAATTGGGGTATCACGATGCGGCGTTGGCTGAAGATCAGCTAGTTGAAATGCTTCGAGAGGATGCGTCATGAGCGAACGAAAAGAACATGAAATAGGCACGACCGTGCTTGGACGGCCTATTTTGGCCTACGAACTTCCGCCCGCCTCCTACGCCAAAGAAAAGGCTCCCGCGATTCTATTCGGCGCCATTCATGGAGATGAACCTCTTGGCGTCTACTGTCTTGTTAAGCTTATCGAGGAACTCGTTGCGCAGCCTCCGGGGCGCAACACCTGGATTCTTCCGGCTTTAAATCTCGATGGCTTAGCTGCTGGCACAAAAAACAACGCAAACGATGTCGATCTCAACCGCAACTTTGCTTCGCAAAATTGGACTGTGGATCACAAGGCTGGATACCATCCAGGAAAAAGCGCCGAATCCGAACCGGAAACGCAGGCCCTAGCGGCGCTCATTGGACGCAGCCAAGCGACGCGATTGATCGCTCTTCACTCGCCTTTTCGCACGGTCAACTACGATGGCTCAGCCAAAGAACTCGCCGAGGAAATGGGTAGGCGCAATCAGTATGGCGCTAGTGCAAGTATTGGGTATCCGACACCTGGCTCATTTGGTTCCAAATACGGTGTCGATTTACAGCTCGAGGTCATCACCCTCGAGATTCCCATGCAGGAGGAAGAGTGCGCTTGGCAGGAAAACCGCAGTGCGCTGCGCTTCGCTCTAGATCTGGAATGATTCTGGAAGGGTCAAAAGCAGTAAGAGCTTCAACGGCAACACCGGTGCCGGACCACTTTGGGGGGATCGTTGGCGCATCTCCTCCCATGCAGGAACTCTATCGTCTCCTGCAAAAGGTGATCGCCTCGGAATCGACCATCTTGGTAACTGGCGAAAATGGAACAGGCAAAGAGCTCGTCGCCAAAGCAATTCACCAGGGTGGCCCGCGGGCATCCAAGCCCTTCGTGGTGCAAAATTGCTCTGCGTTTAATGACAACCTGCTTGATTCCGAGCTCTTCGGCCACAAGCGCGGTGCATTTACTGGGGCGCAAAGCGACAAGATGGGCCTCTTTGAGGCTGCCAACCACGGGACGTTTTTTCTAGATGAGATTGGCGACATGTCGGCGGCACTTCAGGTCAAGGTCCTTCGCGTGCTCCAGGAAGGCACGCTTACGCCAGTTGGCGGCACCGAGGAGCGACGGGTCGACGTGCGTGTGGTCGCCGCGACCAATCGTGACCTCCAAGCGATGGTTCGGGATGGCACCTTTCGAGAGGACTTGTACTACCGGGTCCACGTCATCAACATCCAGGTGCCCCCGTTGCGGGAGCGCGCAGCAGACATCGAGGCGCTTGCAAATCATTTTCTCACGAAACAGCGCGGCGCTAAGCCGCGTCCAAAATCTTTCAGCGCCGCATGCATCCAGGCAATGAGAGACTACGCTTGGCCGGGAAACGTTCGCGAACTCGAAAATGAGGTTGAACGCTCTGTGGTGCTCAGTAGCGGCGAGGATGTCGTGGGAGTCAGCATGCTGTCACCACGCATCTCAGGGGCAAAAGCGTCGACGGATACGCCGCCAATAGCGCAGACAAGACTTACGATCAAAAGCCTTCCCAAGGCTGTGGAAGATCTTGAGCGGAGAATGATTCGAGACGCGCTTGTGCGTCATCAGTGGAATAAGACTCACGCCGCTGAAGAGCTGGAGATTTCTCGACGAAATCTAATAAGAATGGTGCAGCGCTACGAACTTGAGTAGCGCTGCAAACAAGGATTAGGGCAGTTTAGTCGTCTTGAACGCATTGGAAGGCGCTGGCTTCGAGTGCGATTCGGTCACAAAGGATCGGACGCCGGCGTCCCTCCGCATTGCCGTCCAGGATCGAGATAGACTCTTCGTCTACATTCATGATGGCACGCTGAGAAAATTGACAAGCGATGTCAGGTCCGACGCTGAGCTCTTCGCTAAAGTTCACCGTGAGCGCCTGCTCTGAATTATGAGTGTCGAGTAGAGCGACGGTGTGAGTTCCTTGAACAGGTGCGGATGCTTCAGGGGAGAGGTAGTAGGGTGTGTCCTTGTCGAAAGTCGACGTGACCTCAACAAAAAGCGACTGGTCGTAGTCAGGGTCTAAAACCATGCGTCGTTCGCTGTATTCTCCCTGGTCGAGGACACCGTCGTACTGCTTAAGAATAGTCGTGCGCGTGCTGGAGTTGGCGTAAGTTCGAGAGTCGATGAGAGTCCGAGACGTTTGGCGATACTCGTTGAGGTTGTTGCAACTATCAACGATGAGGGTGGCTCGTCCGAGCGAGTCGTCCACGCTTTGAAGGCGAACCTTTTCGCAGTCGAGGACGGGATGCTGAGTGCGGGTCTCGGTCTGCTTGCCAGTTTCTTCGACGTAAGCTGCCTCGTACTCGCTGAGGCTTGGAACGAGGGAGTCGTCGCTGGTGGATTGTGGAAAGTAATCCAGTGCACGAAGTGCCTGGGGCAAGTTCATTGTAGCGCCCGGTCCTTTGAGTCGGTCGCAGGAAACACTCTCCGTATCTGCATCAAGTCCACGGGAAAGTGATGTGAACTCAACCTGATTTTGAGAATCATCAAAGCTAGAATCACAACCCATTGCGGTCACGCCGATGAGTAGAGCGCTTGAGAGATAGCTTGAGAAATTTTGGAGTTTGCCAATCATGCCTAGAGTTAGAGCAATAGCCGCGCCAACACAGGCCAGGGTAGGGAAAGTCCCCAGATCATTAAAGAATTAAGATGGTGTGTGCGGGGGTAGGCGCATGTCTGAGGCCACCAGACCACTGGACTCAAGAGCGCATCGGAGCCTGGACTCCCACCATCCAAAGTGGAGCCTAAGCAAAATTATTTTGGGCCGCGAATGCAGGTTTTAACTTGTGGTCATCTCGGTGAACACGACATCGGCCTGCTTGACCTGATTCCAGCAAAACGTGTCTAAGAGTTTTGTCGGTGTTGTCTCGACGGGGCTAAGAGCAAGACCCGCGAGATGCGCAAGACGCCCCAAAAAGAGTGGGGCGGAGCTCTCAGATCGAATGTCGTCAAAACTAAGCGCCCCGTGCATCTTGCTTAGCTTGTTGGAGCTTCGCTCTAGCAGCAGCAAGTGGTGGCGATAGGCCGGCGGCTCGGAATCGAGCAGACGGTAGAGCGCGACCTGAGTCGCGGTACTCGCTGCGAGGTCGTGTCCTCTAACCACTCGCGTCACACCAAGCGCGATGTCGTCCGCGACCGAGGCCAAGTGATAGCTTGAGACTCCGTCCCTCCGACGCACGATCGGGTCGCCCATGGCCTCGGCTGGGTTTTGCGTTGTGCGAGTTTTGCTATCCCTATCTTCTGAGGGAGTGATGTACGCATCAGGCAGGCGGCAGCGTAGTGGGTTTGCGATATTTCGCCAGTCGCCGCCAACGCTTCGGTGACGGCAGCGGTTGTCATAGGCCCATCCGCCATCGGGAGCGCGTCTGCCTTGCGCCCTAAGCGCTGAGCGCGAACAAGTGCAGGCGTAGAGGACGCCGAGTTCTGCGAGGGTATCGAGGGCCGCCTCGTGCTGCTCAGCGCACTCGCTCTGCACCACCACCCGATCCCAGGCCAACCCGAGCCAGTCCAGCGCATCAAGCATGCTGGTCTTAAAATGGGGTTTGAGTCTCTGTCGATCGAGATCCTCTAGACGCAGCACCAGGCGGTCGCCGCGCTGGGTGCCATCGAGCCAGACAAGCAGAGCGCTGAGCAGCGTCCCGGGATGGGCGAGACCTGTCAGGGAAGGCGCAAAGCGAGTTGTGCCAATTCGCGCGACCGACGTCCTAGGCGCTCCGTCGGAACTCATCGCCAGGGCGCATCAGCGGGTGGGATCGAAGCGCGCGGTTTCGCGAAGAAAAGACAAATTGAGGTACTCGCTCTTGATCATCTCGGCCATTTCTTCGGCGGTGGCAAAGCGCTTGTAGTCGATACGAATCACCGGAACGATGCGCGAAATATTTTTAACGAACTGCTCGTAGTTGCTGTGCAGCGCCTTGAGGTAGTCCATGGAAATGTCAGTCTCGACCCCTCGGCTGCGCTTTAAGATGCGCTCCATGGAGGTCTCAGGGCTGACGTCGAGGTAGATAATCATGCTCGGCTTGCACATGAAATTGCTCATGTGGCGAAAGAGCTGGACGTAGGTGGCGTAATCGCGCTTGTCCATCAAGCCTTGTTCCATGAGCATGCGCGCAAAGATCGAGTCCTCGTAAATTGTGCGGTCCTGAACCGCCGATCGTCCGCGCCAAATAATTTCCTGGTGCTGCTGAAAACGTCGATTCAGCAAATAGACCTGCATCGCAAAAGAGTAGCGAGCGGTGTCCTTGTAAAAATCAGCCAGGTAGTCGTTGTCATCGACAGGCTCAAAATAAGCGTCGATGCCCAAGTGCCCCTCGAGTGCGGCGGCAAGCGTGGACTTGCCCGCGCCGATCATCCCGGCAATCCCTATGAAGAGATTGCCGTAGGGCGAGGTTGCGGGCTCGGCAACCTGCTTCGGAGGGAAAGGAGGCGCCTGGAAAGGAGCGGGTGTCTCGTTTGTCTCAGTTTGCACAAAGGAGACTCTAGCACCCCGCACTGATCCTCTAAGACCCGCTCAGGTTTTAGTTCTTGGGATAAGGTCCTAGAACTTGAGTCTTATTCTTCCCCGCCGAAGAACTCTGGGCACTCGCTGGCTATGAGTTCGCAGTCTTCGGGGAGAAACGCGGATTCGAGGGCTACGTTATCGCAGGTGACTCGCTCCGCTAAGTCGCTGAACCAAACTCCATCGGCAACGAGGCACTCGGTCAAATCGCGTACGATTGGCACCTCGGTACACGCTGCGAACCCGCTGTTTGCCACGGTCGTCATCGAGCAGTCCTCAGCAAAAACTTCGGTGTTGTCGATGCAATCTCGGGCGCGGTCCTCGCAGCTGATACTTGGATCGGCATCGGCTGCGATGCGCGCATCGCCAAAGCACATGACTTTGTGTCGGTCGACCGGATCCACTCGGTCCTCTTGAAAATCGCAGAGGATTTGAGCTTCATCGTCACTGATGTCGATGAGCTTGGTGTTGGGATTGAGTCCCTCGTCGTCGCCGCAGGCAGCGACAAAACATAGGCTTAGCAATAAGAGTGTAATATTTTTCACGTTTTTTTCTCCGAAGGATGAAATCTCTCTCGGCCTAGACGGTACCAAATGTCGCTTTATTCAAACATCGGCCAGAGGCACGAAAGCAGCGACATCTTAGAAAAGCCCTTGAACTTCGCCGCTTTCTGAAAGGGATATCTCGCTTGCAGCGGGCTTACGCGGAAGCCCCGGCATGGTCATGACATCGCCGCAAAGCGCGACGATGAATTCGGCGCCGCCGGCAAGGCGAACCTCGCGAATGGGGACATCAAAACCTGAGGGAGCTCCAATGGCCTTCGGGTCCGTCGAGAAGCTGTACTGGGTCTTGGCCATGCATACAGGGAGATGTCCAAAGCCCTCGTCGGCAAATGCTTTAAGCGTTTTTTTGATGGACGCGGACGCGGAGACCGACGCGGCGCCGTAGATATTCTTGGCGACGCACTCAATTTTTTCCCAGAGGCCTAGGGAGTCCTCATAGAGGGGTTTAAATTGACTTGGCTTGTCGGCGAGAGCGCCGACTTTTTCTCCCAAGTCGGTGGCTCCGGCTCCGCCTTCCGCCCAGTGGTTGCAGGACACGGCTTCTGCGCCCATTTGGCTCGCCGCGGTGACCAGCGCCGCAATTTCCGCGTCGCTGTCTCCCGAAAAGCGATTGATAGCGACGACGCTCGGAACGCCGTATTTGGAAATGTTTTCCAAGTGACGCTTGAGATTCGAGGCGCCTTTGGAAACCGCCGCTGAATTTTCTTTGTCGAGCTCACCTCGAGCCACGCCGCCGTGCATCTTGAGCGCGCGCACCGTTGCCACAACCACCACGGCACTGGGGGCGAGCCCGGCTTTGCGGCACTTGATGTCAAAAAATTTCTCAGCGCCAAGGTCGGCACCAAAACCCGCTTCCGTAACCACGTAGTCGGAAAGGGCCAGGGCACTCTTGGTGGCAATGACCGAATTGCAGCCGTGAGCGATGTTGGCAAAGGGGCCGCCATGGACCAGCGCAGGATTGCCCTCAAGGGTCTGCACCAGGTTGGGTTGAAACGCGTCTTTGAGCAGGACCGCCATGGCGCCGTCGGCCTTGAGATCTTTGGCGCGAATCGGTTCTTTATCGCGGGTGCGGCCGACGATGATGTTTCCAAGACGGGTTTGCAGGTCTTCCAGACTTTGCGCCAGACAAAAAATGGCCATGACCTCGGAGGCCACGGTGATGTCAAAATGGTCTTCTCTGGGCAAGCCGTTGCCGAGGCCTCCGAGGGACACGGTCACGTTGCGAAGGGCGCGGTCGTTCATGTCAACGACGCGTCGCCAGGTGATCCGCCTTGGATCCAAGTCGAGTGCGTTGCCCCACTTGATATGGTTGTCGAGCATGGCGGCGAGAAGGTTGTTGGCCGCGCCAATGGCGTGAATGTCACCGGTGAAATGCAGGTTGATGTCCTCCATGGGCACCACCTGAGCCATACCGCCGCCCGCCGCGCCGCCCTTCATCCCAAAGCATGGGCCAAGACTTGGCTCTCGCAGGCAAATCGTCGTTTTTTTGCCGAGACGATTGAGAGCATCACCGAGCCCCACCGACGTGGTGGTTTTGCCTTCGCCTGCGGGGGTCGGCGAGATCGCCGTGACCAAAATTAACTTTCCAGGGGTGTTGCCTTGAATCGACGATACGTAGTCCCGGCTTAATTTGGCCTTCGTCGGGCCATAGTTCCAAAGGGCCTCACTGGGAACGCCGAGTTTCGCGCCAACCTCTGCGATGGGTAAAAGCTTAGCGCCCGCTGCAATTTCAAGATCTGACTTCATCGGCGGCAGTATCGGCGGAGGTGAGGGGCAAAAGAAAGTGCCGATCGCTTGGCTTTTATCAAAGGCGGCTTCGTGTTTACTCCCGAGGTGCGCTTGCGAGATGGGCCAGAGTTCGTCATGGTCCAGGCATGAAACTTGTTATCCCTGCGTCCTGCGCATTTTTAACTTTAATGCTTGCGGCGTGCAGTCCCGCCTCCGGTCCTAAAAACACGGTGAACATCGTCGAAAAACGCGCGGTGCTCCCCAACGACCTGAAGTTGGTCGTGATGCCTGACCCAGACAACACCATGGTCCAGGTGGACGTGCGCTATGAAGTTGGCGCCAAAGAAGATTACCCAGGGCGCGCAGGTCTCGCGCACCTCGTCGAGCATATGATGTTTCAGCACCGCTTTGGGCCTGATGAAAAGCCCGTTGAAGAACGGCTGCCCACCTTCCAAATGCTGCCGCACATTGCGACGGGTTTTAACGCTTACACCACAACGGACACCACGCACTACTGGCTCCAAGCTCCAGCCGAGGATGCTGAAAATCTTATTCGTCTCGAGGGCGCAAGACTGGCTGCAGGATGCAGCACTATTCCTGAGGCTCAGTTCGAAAGAGAGCGAGAGGTCGTTCGAAACGAAATCAGGCAGCGGCTAGGTACCCCAGAGGGAGCCGTTCTCTACGAAATCGTTCGCAGCGTGTATCCAAAAGGTCACCCCTACCACGAGATGGTTGGAGGTACCGACGCGACCCTTGCTTCGATCACCTTCGATGATGTTTGCCGCTTTATGAAGGAGTACTACGTGCCGAGCCGCGCGACGTTGATCGTGTCCGGCAAGGTTGAGCCGGAGGCCATTGGAAAAATGGCTATGAAGTATCTTGGGGGCATCGACAACCGCACCGCCGGAAAACTCGCCGAACCCAAGCCCATCACTCCGAGCTACAGCGAGAAAACCATTGACGCTGCGATTGAGAGAGATGTGGTTTCAGTCACCTTCCCACTGCCCCCCAGAACTTCCGACGAGTACGACGCCGTCGCGAGGATGCTCTTCACGCTCTCCAGCATCATCGACGGCTTTGCCAAAGAGTGGAAAATTGGCCGAGTCTTTGACTCCTCTCGAACAGGCAACGAGGAGAAGGTTCCTGGATTGATTCCTCTGGGTGGCGCTTATGCTCCGGTCGTTTCGATTCAGCTTGAACTTTATCCTGGCAAGGATCCCAAGGAGGCGCTTGGCTATATATGGAAGGCTGTTGACGTGGCCAAGCGCTACAGCGGTGTTCTCCTAGAAGACGGAAGCTACGCCAGCGAAAAACTGTCAAAAATTTTGTTCAAGCAAAGCATGATCCAATCCTTTGAATCGCTGCCGGCACGGAACGGCGCGATGGCTGAGTGGATTCAGTTCGACAAACGACTCCAGCCAGATTTCATTTCAGACAAAACCTGGATGTACGAAGTCTTAGATCGCTACGGCGATGTTAGCGACTCAAAATACAAAAAGGTCGTCAAGCGCGTGCTCGATAAGAGCAAAGCGACGGTGCTTATCGTGAAGTCCAGCGACAAAGGCATTACCGGCGACGAACGCGCAAAACTCGCCTACAGCACGGACCTTCACGAAGATCGCGCCACCCCCCCTGTCGAAGAGGGCGAGTGGGAGCGGCCACTAAGTGTTCCCAGCTCCGAGTCGATCTTGAACAAGGTCAAGAGATTCAGCCTCGCGAACGGCATGGATGTCATGCTTCTGCCATATGAGACCATGCCGGTGGTCAAAGCGAGACTCATCGTTCCCACGGGTAGCGTGGATGAGAAAGTGTCTCAGGCAGGACTCGCCAGAGCGGCGACGACCTATTGGAAAATGCCTAACGCTGACGTGTTTTTAAAGACCGGGGTCAGTATCGGAGCCGGCGCAGGCATGACGGTGACCACCGTCGGCGCCGAGGGACTCTCCACCTACCTTGAGCCTATTCTTAGAGGAATCGAGCGCCTCGTGGTTGCGGGTGGCGTCGTGCAGAAGGATATTGAAGAGTACAGAAACGGATACAAGCGAAACTTTGAGCGCGATTCCTTTCAGCGAAATTTCACGTATCAGCTCGAAATATCTAAGGCGCTCTACGGCGAGGAGCACCCCTACACGACCAAAGGCTCGCCTGATAGCAAAAGTATCAACAGCATCGGGCGGGACGCCGCGATGTCTTTCATACGCGACCACATCAAACCCAAAGGTTCGACCCTTGTCGTGGTTGGCAACTTCGATGCGGACTACGCGCGAAAGATTATCGAAGACAACTTTGGCAGTCATGGCAACTGGTCGGGCGGCAGCGGCGACAACAGCGTCGACCTGAAGACTGCAGCGAGGAGCGAGCCGGCCTTCATCGGCGTCGTGGGTTCTGAGAACTCGCCTCAAGTGACGCTTAGCATCCGCTATCCCTCGGTCATGGGCAGTGACGACGACTACGGTCTTCGGCTCATTGCAGCTCAGATGCTAAACAAACGCATGGGACTTGTGCGATCAAAGTTGGGCTCCACCTACGGCACTTACGCGGGATATCGCCGCGCAGTGGGTCCTACCGCCTATCAAATCGGTGGAACCATCGACGCGTCGCGGGCCGGAGAGTCGGTTAAGTTCATTCGCGACCAAGTCTCCTCGTTGGCGACCGATGAATCGTTCAACGTGGAGTTTGCAGAGGCGAGGCGTGTCGTCTTCAAGAAACTTATCGCCGACTCAACCGAGACTAGCGCGGTCATGGACGGGCTTACGACTCTCGCCATCTATGGCCTTGAGCCATCGTATTACGATCAGCTGGTTCGCTCGGTCGCCGGAGCCACCCCGGCCCA
>JAULKR010211317.1:0-15910 GCA_032356305.1 Prasiola linearis | reverse complement strand
CGTCGTAGCCAGCCTTGGTGCCGTCCTGATTCATGCAGTTGAGCACCAGCTCTCCCGCACCGCGGCTAACCGCTTCCTCCGCCCACTCCATGGTCGAACGACCGGAGGCGGCCGCGGTCTCGACACTTCCCGTTCGGCACCACACCTGGAGCTCACCGGAGTTGGTGCGCATGGAGTCGATGCCGACGACGATGCACTGGCTGCCAAAAGTTTTTGCGAGCTCGGAGATCAGTTCGGGCCGGTCGAGGGCGGGTGAGTTGATGGAGATTTTATCGGAGCCGGCGTTCAGAACTGAGCGGGCGGTGGCCACGTCGCTGATCCCCCCAGCGACGCAAAAGGGGATGTCCAAGGCGCGGGCGCAGCGCTCGACCCACGCTGGATCCACGCTGCGTTTTTCGCCACTGGCCTTGATGTCATAAAAAACCAGCTCGTCGACGCCCTGATCGCGATAGCGCTGTGCGAGTTCCACAACCTCGCCAACCACCTGGTGGTCTCGGAAGCGGACGCCCTTGGTGACGACGCCGCCGGCAACATCAAGACAAGCGATGATGCGACGGGTCAGCACTTAAGCGCCTCGGCGACCGTGAAGCGCTCTTGATACAGCGCCATACCGACGATGGCCTCGCGTATGCCTGACGCTCTCAGTTTCCGAAGGTCGTCGAGGCTGCGGACCCCGCCTGAGGCCTGAACTTTTGCTTCGGGGGCCATCGCTTGAACATCCCGATAGAGGTCAAAATTCGGCCCCTCCATCATTCCGTCTTTGTCGACGTCCGTCATCAAAAACGAGTCCACGCCCTGCTTAAGAAAAAAGCGCATTAGCTCTTCGACAGATTCTTCGGAATTGTTTTGCCAGCCGCGAACCATGGGCACCCATCCCGCGTCGGTCACCTTGAGGTCGAGAGCCACGATGAGCTTGTCGGCGCCGAGTTCCGCCGCCCACGACGCAACCTCTTTGGGCTGCTGCACGGCCGTGCTGCCCACAACGACTCGGCTCACACCTGCGTCCAAAAGCTCCTTCACGTCGGCGAGACTGCGCACGCCGCCGCCCACCTGGACGCTCATGGACGTTTCCGAAGCGAGCGTCGCAATCAGCTTCTTTTGTCGGCGCACGCCATCGCGGGCGCCGTCGAGGTCAACCACGTGGAGAGTCTGCGCACCTTGAGCGGCAAAACCTTGAAGTACGGCGATGGGATCGCGACTGAACTCGCGAGCGGTTGCAAAATCTCCTTTTTCTAGACGGACGACTGCGGAGTTTTGTAAATCGATGGCTGGGATGATCATAATTCTAAAAAATTCCTAATTAGGCGAGCGCCGGCTGTCGACGAGCGCTCTGGATGAAATTGCGCGCCGTAGAAGTTGCCGCGCTGCACGACGCTCGCAAAGTCAGTGCCATGCCGGGTGAGCGCGAGCGAGTCGTCAGTGCGCGGGGCAGCGAAGGAATGAACAAAGTAAAAGGAGTCGTCATCGGCGATGCCGCGCAGTAGGGGGCTTTTTTTCGTGACGTTGAGCTGGTTCCAGCCCATGTGGGGAACTCGGATGCCCGGCTCGGGCTGAAGCTTTGCGATGCGGCCCGGTACAACAGCCAGACAGGAGACTTGGCCTTCCTCACTTGACTCGTAGAGAAGCTGCATGCCCAAGCAGATGCCCAGTACAGGTTGACTGAAGTTGCGGAGCGGGTCGATGAGCTCGGCTCTGGCCAGGCGCGCCATCGAATCGGCTGCGGCGCCGACACCCGGCAAAATGACTTTGTCGGCCGAGGCGATATGCGCTGGATCTTTGGACAATGCACTTTCAACGCCAAGCCGCTGAAGGCAGAACTGAATCGAGCCGATGTTGGCTCCACCGGTGTCGACGATGACGAGCATCAGAGTATCCCCTTGGTTGAGGGAACGCCCTCGGAGCCGAGCTGGATGGCCGACCGAAGCGCACGCGCGACGCTTTTAAAGACGGCTTCCACCATATGGTGCGCGTCTTCCCCTTGGACCTCGATGTGTAGGGTGGCCGCCAGGCTATCTGAAAGCGACCTAAAAAAATGCGGCACCAGCGCGGTGGGAAGCTGTCCCACTGCGTCGCCGGGAATGGCTCCGACAAAACGGCTGTAAGCGCGTCCGCTTAAATCAAGGGATACGGTCGCCAGCGCCTCGTCCATCGGCAACACAAATCCGTAGCGGCCGACGCCAATCTTAGCACCGAGAGCTTCTTTGAGTGCCGAGCCCAGCGCGAGCGCGGTGTCCTCGACCGTGTGGTGCGCGTCAATATGAAGGTCGCCGCTAACCTTAAGAGAAAGCGCGAATCCACCGTGGCGACCCAATTGCTCCAGCATATGGTCAAAAAAACCGATACCGGTATCGATGTTGACGGGACCACTTTGAGCAAGGTCGACCGAGCAATCGATGCAGGTTTCATTGGTCTTGCGCTGCACCTTCGCGCGGCGGTCAGCGGACGCGATGCGCAGGGCGAGCTGCGGCCAGTCGCCATCGGGGCCGAGATGAAGCCCCGGCAGGCCAATCGCTTCTGCCAATCCGATATCGCTCGGTCTGTCACCGATGACATAGGAGCGATTCGTATCAATCGAAGTGCGCGCTAGATAGTTTGACAGGAGCCCGGCCCGCGGCTTGCGGCATGCGCACTGGTCGCTTGCAAAATGGGGGCAGATAAATTCTTCATCAAAGACAACGCCTTCGCCGCGGAGCGTCTCTATCATCCAGCGATGCGGGGAATCGAAAGAATCTTGAGGGAAACTGGGGGTGCCCAGACCATCTTGGTTGCTGACAAGAACAAGGCGATAGCCCAAAGCGCAAAGCTTCCCAAGCGCGCCGATTGCTCCCGGTACAAATCGCGTCTTGGTGAGCGAATCGACCTGTTTGTCAGACTCCGGTTCGACAAGAATCGTGCCGTCTCGATCCACGAAGATGACCTTGACGCCGCTCACTTGGACCGCCCAAGACTCTGCGCAACCTCAACGATGCGAGCGTTTTCCTCTGGCGTGCCCACGGTGACGCGAATGCATCTTTCCAACGCCGCCACTCCAGAGCGATCCCGAAGAAGAATGTCGTGTGCCAAAAATTGCTCAAAGATGTGGTCTTCGAATGAGCGCACAAGGATGAAGTTGGCATCGCTTGGATACACGTGCTCCACCCATTGGCACGCGGAAAACGATGTGCTCAAGCGCTCTCGCTGCTCTCGTACAATGACTGTGCGCTTCCGCATTCTAGCTTCCGCGGGCTCGGAAACGCCTCGGAGCGCCTCATCGGCGCAGATGCTCGGTATCGGGTAGGGAGCCTGAATCCTCCGCGTCAGTTCAACGAGGTCGGCACTCGCTAAAAGCGCACCGATTCTGAGACCCGCGAGTCCCCACGCCTTCGACAGTGTCCTTAAAACGACGAGATTTGCGTGAGCGCCGAGCTCTGATGCGCAGCTTTGGGTCGACGCGTATTCGAGATAGGCCTCGTCGACCACCCCCACGCAGCGCGTGCCGAGCGCCTGACAGATTTTAAAAATTGAGTCTCGCTTGAGCAGGTTTCCGGTGGGATTGTTAGGACTGCACAAAAAGACGAGCTTGGTTTCCGGCTGAACCGATTCGAGCACAGCGTCTACATCGAGACCAAAGTCCGCATCGAGGCTTGCGGAATCCACGGCCACGCCCTGAGTTTTGGCGCTCACGGCGTAGACTCCGTAGGTTGGTACTGCGCATAGGATCCGGTCGACGCCCACGTCGCAGAAGGTGCGAACTAAAAGCTCGATGGCCTCGTCGCTCCCGCGGGTCGGCAGCACTTGCTCCGGCGAGGTGCCGTAGAGTGCGGCGAGACGTGCCCTTAGCTTGGCTGGAATTGGTTCAGGGTAGCGGTTGAGTCCCTGCGTCGACACATCTTCGCTGGGCCAGGGGGACTCGTTGGCATCGACGCGAATGCTGGCGTGATGGCCGAGAGAGCGAGCGCTTTGGTAGGGCTGCAGGTCTTTAACGGCCTGGCGGGCGCGAGCCAAGATAGTCACGATGCCGCCCCGGTCTGAGCGGCGCGCCTTAGCGCTGTACACCGCAGGCGAACAGACTGCGCGTGAGCGCCAAGGCCCTCGGCATCAGCGAGCGTTGTGACGCACTCTTCTAGCGCCAAGAGAGCCTGGGGCGTTGCGCGTTGAAAAGAGATCTGCTTTTGAAATGAGTCCATGGAGATGCCGCTGTATGCGCGCGCTGTACCTCCAGTGGGTAAGACGTGGTTGGTCCCACTGGCGTAGTCTCCCAAGGCCTCGGGAGTCCAGGGGCCCAAGAAGACCGACCCCGCGTTGACAACTTGCGCGCCGAGTCGCTCCGCCTCGTCACTGTGAATAATCAGGTGTTCTGGCGCATAGGCGTTGGAGCACTGCATCGCCTCATCAAGCGATGCTGCAAGAATCCACCGGCAGCGGGAAAGCGACTGCGAGGCCACGTCGCTGCGCTCAAGTGATTCCACCTGCGCGCTCACTTCGCGCTGGACCGCTTCGATAAGTTTTGCTGAGTTCGAAATTAAGACGCAGTGAGCGAGCGCGTCGTGCTCGGCTTGCGCTAGGAGGTCAGCCGCCACAAAGCTCGCGTCAGCGTGCGCGTCGGCGACGACTAAAACCTCTGAGGGGCCCGCTGGCATGTCGATAGCTGGCCCGGAAGGGAGAGCGCTGACTTGCGATTTGGCCTCCATGACGTAGATATTTCCGGGGCCGAAGATCTTATCAACCTTGGGAACGCTCTGCGTACCC
The DNA here is from genome assembly GCA_032356305.1 of Prasiola linearis. NCBI lineage: Eukaryota > Viridiplantae > Chlorophyta > Trebouxiophyceae > Prasiolales > Prasiolaceae > Prasiola > Prasiola linearis. The sequence goes on along the minus strand of JAULKR010211317.1, from coordinate 11,182 downwards.
ATGGCCATGGCGGCGACAGCTTGGGCACCTCCGACGACGTACACGTGTTCGATTCCCAAGAGTTCAGACGCGGCAAGGATGCTTGCGTCTGGGACACCGCTTGGGCTCGGTGGCGTGCAGACAACGACCTCGCTGCATCCCGCAAGAAGAGCCGGCACCCCGAGCATCAATAAGGTCGAGGGAAGGGGAGCGCTGCCCCCCGGCACGTAAAGACCGACTCGCTGCACCGGTACGGACCGCCGCGAGCAGGTCATGCCTGGCATCACCTCGACCGACAGTGGCTCTCTAAGCTGGGCACCATGAAACGCACGAAGGTTTGCGATTGCTTGCGCCATTGCGGATGCGAGTCCTGCATCGATTTGCTCTACGAAGCCCGAAGTCGATACGCGCAGGAGCGGCGTGTCAACGCCGTCGAACTTTCGAGCGTAGTGTCGTAGAGCCGCGTCGCCTTGCTCGGCAACGCGGGCGATGATTGCGCGCACCCGGTCCGCGCAATCTAGACTGGCGCGGGCCGAGGGGCGAGACAGCGCGGCTTCTCTTTCAGTCGCCGTTGATGTGGACCAGCAGGTCGTATTCACGTTCATGTTCGTTTACTAGGCAATTAGTTTTTCAATGGGAGAGACCAGGATGGAGCTTGCACCTGCGCTCTTGAGACGTTCGATTGTCTCCCAGAAGACGTCTTCGCCGGCAACGGCGTGGATCGCGACGTTATCGGAGTCGATGGGAATGACCGTCGGGGCCTGAATTCCGGGCAGCACGTCGCGAATTTCCGCAACCGCCTGGGCCGGTGCATTCATCATGATGTAGCGAGAGCGAACGGCGGCTTGGACGCCATCGATTCGCTGAAGAATCTTCCGCACGAGCGCCTTATCCCCCGGATTTTTTGCGCTCTGTATCAGCACAGCTTGGCTTTCAAAAACTGTGCAGCATTCGACGAGGTCGTTCGCGCGAAGGGTGTTGCCCGTCGAGACTAAGTCGCAAACCGCATCGGCCACGCCGAGGCCAGGCGCAATCTCGACCGCGCCGTGGATGTAGACAATCTCGATGTCGAGCTTGTTTCGGTCCGCAAAAGCGCCCAAGGCATTCGGGTAGGACGTTGCAATTCGCATGTTGCTCAGCGCAGCGGCCTTGTCGAAGGGCTTGTCAGCCGAGGACCGACTTGCATATTTTTCCTCGCTCATTGCGATGGCCAAGCGGCAACGGGAAAAACCAAGCGTTCGCACGACCTCAATGCTCTTGGCAAACTCAGGTCCCCGTTCCCAGAGAACGTTCTGTCCGACGATGCCGAGGCTGCTCACGCCGTCTCGTACGTATTCCGGAATGTCGTCGTCTCGCACGCGGAGAAAATCGAGGGGGAAATCCACGGCCGAAGAGATCAGTCGTCCATCGCCGCCAGGGCCATCTTCCGCGGAGATGCCGCACTTTGCCATCAGCTCGTAGCTGAGCCGGCTCAGGCGACCGCTCTTCTGCACGGCAAGTCGAATGTTTTCGCTTTTGGTCATGTCATATCCTTATCAAGTAGCATCCGATAACCGCCCACCCCGTGCTCCATCGTCCGAGCGACGCGAGTCACCGTGGCGGTGCTCACCCCGGTGCGCCCATAAATCTCGCGATAGGGGACACCTTTGTTGATGAGCTTGGCGACGCGCCAGCGGTCAGCCAGCGCCTCAAGCTCCTTGGGGGTGCAGAGATCCTCAAGAAAGCGCCTCACCTTCGACTTGGAGCCAAGCCCTGTAAGGACCTCTACTAGATTGTCGATGGCTGAAGCGCTGGTTGATTTTGCAGTCCGCGTCACGTGCTATCGTGCTAACACGCTAGTTCGCTGCGGCACAAGCGCAATATACGGTAGTCCGGGTTAAATTCCCCGACAAAAAACTGTCGCACCTAAAACTGTCGCACCGAAGGGCGCTAGCAGATGCTGCCTGGGCATTCAGCAATCAAGCCGACGGTTCACGAGATGCGACACTCGGGGCTCCAGCCGGCATGCGAAAGCCTTAGTTGCGCTTGTAAGCTCGGACGTAGTCAATCTCGAGAGCCGGATTGCGAAAGTTGTTCAGGTCCTCACCGTTCGGGTAGCTGTGATCGAGGCCCCCCACGCTCGAAGGCATGTTGGTCCAGGTACCCCCCATCGCCAAGTTTAAGATGATGCAGAGATCTTCATTGTCCACCCGTCCATCGCGGAGCTCGTTTATGAGCTCGCCGTCGATGTACCAGCGTATGGTTCCGGGTTCCCAACTGACCGCATAGACGTGGAAGTCGTCACCGTAGTCAACACCTGAATAAATTTGGCCGTATAGTTGGGTGTCACCTGGTTGAGTGGGTTTGATCATCTGATCGCCAGAATGGAAGGAATTGTAAACGTAACTTGTGTCGTGTCCGAGATTTTCCATGATGTCGATCTCGCTGCGCTGGGTCCCTTCTTCGCCTCGTCTTTGATGATGCAGCCAAAACGCCGGGAACGCGCCGTCGTGTTTGAGAAAATTGATGCGAGCTTCGAAGTAGCCATATCGCGTCGAAAACTTGTCATAGGTCGAGATAACCCCCGATAGGAAACGCTGCTGATGGAGGATGTCTCGGATTGGTCCGTGCGTTCTATTTTCATTGTTCCATCGCTGCGGATTTTCAATCGCGCGAATGTTGAGATGATCTCCGTCGAACTCGAAAGGGTTGTGTATCGTCACAGCCAGCTCTTGGTGCTCAAGATCTGGACTGTGTTGATTGATGTAAAATTAATTCTCTTGATTGATCACGCGGTATTCGTAGCGCTCGCCATTCCAATCGCCATCCCAGCGAAGTTGAGTGTTCCACCTGTTGGGATTGACCTCACCAAAGCCGTCGAACTCGTCGCTGAATGCGAGCGTGTAGCCGTCTTTGCCAACGTCTGACTTGCCTAGAGAAGCTGGGTCTACAAGTGAGGTGAAGGCTTCGCCGCCGCTTTCGTAAAAAACTTCCTTGACCTCAGCTGTCGCGGTCGCGGAAGGGCTCGAGTCGCCGCCGGAGGGACTGATGGAGGCGTAGTGGAAGGAGTGAGATCCAATCGACAGGTCCGTGGACACAAAGCGCGTGTCAGAGATGCCGCCTTGGGCGACGCCGTCGACAAATATTTCGTAGCGATAGCCGGGGCCTGATGATTTAAACTGCCAGGTGATTTCTCTAGGGCCCGTCTGTTCGCCGCTCGGTGCTCTTTCGTTAAATTACGCCGATGTCGTCTCATCGAGGTCGTCTCCAACCACGCACGCTGCTGGGGCGCTCAGCGCGGTCACTAGGACAAGGAGTTTCCGGGAACCACGTTTGGCTTTCGTTCCGATCCGATTTGCAAGTGTCATGCAGTCTGTGAGTTGCAAACAAAATGACACCGCGACGCATGAGTGATATTCACTGCGCGCACGCCTCGGAACAGTTGCTCTATGAGTGTGATCCCAATTCACCGATGCGATTTGCACGCTAAGACCGCTCTTTAAGCTGCGCCTTTGGGCGTTAGTCTCTCTTTGAAATTCCGAAAACCGGAGGGGGTGGGGCCTTTAGTGGCTGGTTTGTAAACCCTCCACTTTTCAGCAGGACTCCACCTCAAGCGAAGCGCTAGCAGCCGATCTGAAGCGACGCGATGCCGCCTGGAGCATCGGCAGCGGAGACTTCTTGGTCGCATCTTCCTTGAATCGCGCGAATCGAGATTGGCCCGCCATCGACGTTTAGGAGCCACAGGCTGCCTTGACTGTCGGTAACAGTCGAGGGTTCAAACTGTCCTCCTGCGCGAACGAAGCCGCCAGCGCTGACGGACTGTGTGGTTAGGGTGGCGCCGGAGACGCCCTGACCTGTCGCTGAGTTTATAACGTCGACGCGGACATAGCTTCGTGAGGCATTGAAGGCGATCCCCACGTCGGCCAGTGCTTCTTCAAGATCCCTCAGTGTGGCAAGCTCTAAGGTGGTCGCAAGGCCCTTTTGAAAGTTGGCGACCGATAGGGCGGGATCAAGAGTGTGACGGCGAGGCAGGTAGCCCTCTGTGGAAACTTCTAGAATCGATCCGCTTGAACTGGGATTGCAGAGACGCACGCGCCCATTGGGCGCGGCCTGGGCCTCTTGATTGCTGCTTAAGTTGCGAAGAGTGATTGTTTGCTCGATGCGCTGGCCCGAGGCAAAGTCCTGAATCTCGCCTTCGAAGATGGCTTCACCCGGGCAGGGTTCTGACGCGTCGCTGCCCACGGCGGAACCATCTTGGCTTCCGGGAAGGGGAGCCGGATCAGCCAAGCAAGCGACGGAAAAAAATAACAGAGCGTGGGTCACAGGCTTCAACACGCGTGAAAGCTTATGTGAAAACGATAGCTGCGGCCATGCATCAGTCTACGAAAGAGGTTAGCGTTCGACACCTCACTCAGGCGGGAGATCAGGAGTGAAGAGCTCAAGAGCGCTAGACGCTTCCTGGTTGGAATCGACGCCGCCGGCAACAAGCACTTGGCCATTTGAAAACGCCACGGCGCTGGCTGAGCCGAGGGCCTGCGCCGAAGTTAGCGTGGTGACACGAGTCATCGAGCTCAGATCAATCACGTCGATGGCGCCGCAAGGTTGCCCAGTAGGAGCGAATCCACCAGAGGCCACAAGATAGCGGTCCGTGCTGGCCAGCGCCGGATTTGAGCGCGGCGTACTGAGCAAGTTTTCGACTTCGCGAATCGCAAAATCTCGTGGGTCGTAGACCCAACCCGACTGGGTAAATTCATCACCTGCTTTGCCGCCGAGCCAAATCGCGCGGCCCTGATCGAGATTCGTCAACGTTCCTTCGCTGAGCGGTGCCGACGATGGAATCGTTATACGATCGACAGATTCGGCTCCTATTAAAATTGCGCTGGCCGCGCCGTCTTTCATGAAAAGTCCGCGAAGAGACTCCTCTTGTGCGAGCACGGTGACCGATTGGTACGCTGAGAGATTCACCGGAGGTTCGATGACGTTGAAAGCGCGATTGAATCCATCGAAAAAGGTCGCCGGCTCGGTTCCCATGACGTAAGACTCCGGAGCAATCGCGGCACCGCTTGAAAAAGATCCGAGGATGTCAGGTACGCTCAGGAGCGAGAGCTCGCCCTGGAGCGTACTCCTAAACGAGAAAGCAAATGCCGAAGCCTCTTGCCCCTCGGCGCCATCACCGCCGAACACGTAAGCGGCTGCCGCGCCAAATCCCGGCGCCACCACAGGGTTGGCCACGCCTTCGGGGAGAGGCGCCAGCTCAGAAAGCTGATGACTGATTGAATTGTAAATGGTGAGAGCGCTGGAAAAGGTATCGATTCCGGTCCTTCCGCCCGCAAGAAGTGCGGAGGACGCGATGGCGGCGGCACCCATGTCGTAGCGCCCCTCGGGCAGAGACACGGGTGCAGATGTCACGCTCATGGGAGGCGCCATGAAGACGGTGATAGACGCATCGACCGACGCGATAGGAAGTTCGCTGGAAAATCCAACTGCGATGAGCTGGCCTTCGACATCAAAGCCTTCAAGCGTAAGAGTGCCGCGCTGGTCGTCAGAGTCCACTGCGAGCCTGAGTTCGATGCCCTGGTCGCCTCGCTCGGCGCGGACGACCTTGCGCGGATTTGAGAGCGTGGCCTGCAAGGTCGCAATCTCTGACAATAAAATTGAATCGGGCGACGCGACCACAGACACGGCAATCGTGCCCTCGGAGCCGCCACAAGATGCGTGCATCAAAAAGGAGAGGATGAATAGGACTGTTACGACTGGGGTGCGCACCGACTTGCCTCTACCATCTCACACGCTGAGGTTTTTTGGCTAATGCCGTGAGATTCAGTTAACTTTACCCTCATGGATACGCTCGAAAAAAGATGTTCCAAATGTAGGGAGGGTGCGCCAGCTAAGGCAGCGTTCTGCAGCGCTTGCGGCTCAAAGCTTGAGCCCATGCCCGGCGCTGCGGCTGCGCAAGTGAAACCCGACAAAACACTCTTTGGCGTGATGGCGCCCGCGGCCCCTGCGGAAGAAAAACGCATTCAGACCACGCCCGGCGCTGGCCCCAGCGTCGACGGCGTCGTTCGAGCTGAGAGCCAAGCGTACGAGGCCACCGAAAAAAACGACGCGCCCCCAGCGGGGATGCCCCTCGAAGACGAGTTTGACTTTCCCTACACCTCAGACCCTCTTGCCAAGGTCGCGAGCAAAATTCCCAAGGGGCAACCGGGGACGCTTTTTGGCTTTCAGCTTGCCAAGCTTAGGGACGCGAGCTTGAGGCGAAAGGCTCTTTTCGTCAGCGGAATTTTGCTCCTCCTTTCGATCGTTGTTCCTCTCACTCTCGCGCCACTCTTTCGTTGGGACGTCGGTCTGAACGGAACCCTCATCGTTTGGCCCGTACTGGTCGGACTCGTCTACCTTTTCACTGTGAAAGCCCCTCATCACCTCAAGCTGCGAGTTCCAGCTCCTGTTTTGAGGTGGGCTCCATTTGTATTGGCGCTTCTGTCTGTCGGGATCGCCGGTTTTGGGGCCGCGTTCGCCATGGGCGGTGCTGGCGGCCTACGAGCGTTTTCTTCAAGCTCGGCCATGCTGCTTCAGTGGGGATATCCAATTGTGATTTTGGGACTCTTGTTTAAGCTTAGCGATCCGAGCGACTCCAGAGCCCGCTACGTGATTGGAACCGGCGCCGTGCTCTGTTTGCCGGCGACGCTGACCTACGCGCTAAATGACATGTTCAGTTTTTCTGCTGGATGGCTCTATGGCCTTCACAACGTGCTCTACGGCCTTGTTTTACTGATTGCGGTGCTTTCATTCATGTTAGTGCCCACCGAGACTCAGGTGCCCAAACTACGGTCGGCCAAAGCTTTCGCGCCTTTGATGGCAGCCATTCTTTTGGCTTGGGTTCCTCTTCAAATTGTTCTGACGACCCTTGCAGGCATCGTTCATACCTCGCAGGGCTTGAGCGCGTTTACCCTCGCATTTCATATGGCGGTTGCCTCGCTCGCGTACCTTGGGGTTTTATTGCTAAGCGCGCCGGAGGCCTACGACGAGGCTAAACGCTACTTTGCCGAGAAGCGTAGAAATTCCGCTTCGGCCACCCCGTAGCTCGGATCGTGCGTCCTACACGACGATGACTTCTTTTGTCCTCGCGTCCGCCTCGCCGCGCCGCTACGAGTTGCTGGCACGCATCGGGTTCACGCCCCGCGTCGTGGCCTCGGACATTGACGAGACGCCTCGAACCAACGAGGCCCCCTTCGACTACGTGGTTCGTGTGGCGAGGGAAAAGGCATTGGCCATCGCCGCACGCGAGCATGACGCGCTGATACTCGCCGCCGACACGACTGTGGTGCTTGGCCAGGAGATTTTTGGAAAGGCGAGCACTGCTGGCGAAGCGCGGGCGAACTTGCTCAAGTTGCGGGGCATGACCCACGAGGTGAGCACGGCCTACGCCATTGCGCACAAGGGGGATCTAACGAGCAAGGTTGTGACCACTGAGGTGGATTTCTCCTGGTTTTCGGAGGCGTGGCTTGACGGATACATCTCATGCGGCGAATGGCGTGGTAAGGCTGGTTCCTACGCGATTCAGGGCGTCGCCGCTTCCGTGGTCAAAGCACTACGCGGCTCGGTGACAAACGTGATAGGACTGCCTTTGGTTGAAGTCCTTGAGAGTCTCGAGGAATTTAATCTCAATCCCGACTTAGCGAGAGCCTCTGCAGTATGAACTCACTTAAATCCAACTACGAAAGCGTACAAGAACGAATCTTTGAAGCGTGCGTCCGAGGCGACCGGGAACCCGACGAAGTCAAGATTGTCGCGGTGACCAAGCGCTTTCCGGCTTCGATTGTCGAGGAGGCCTACGCGTTGGGCATTCGAGACGTGGGTGAGAACTACGCTCAAGAGCTGCAGCAAAAGAGAGCTGAGATCAAACACGACGATCTCAACTGGCACTTTGTCGGCAAGTTGCAGCGTAACAAGGTCAAACAGGTCGTGGGCCACGCATCGCTTCTCCACGCTGTGGATTCAGAGCGGCTGCTAAAAACTTTAGAGCACCAAGCCAAGCAACAGGGCGTGATCCAGCCCATCTTGATTGCTATCAACATTGCCGGCGAGGATCAGAAGTCCGGAATCGACGCCTTGGAGCTGCCAAACGTTCTCGAGTCCATCGCGGACTCGAATAACATTGACTGCCAGGGATTGATGACCATGGCGCCCTATCCAAAGAATCCCGATGACAACCGGGACACCTATAAGATCCTGAAAAACCTCCGCGACGCCTGCAAGAGCGCTCTCATGCCCATGCCTCATCTGTCTATGGGAACCAGCGGCGATTTTGAGGTTGCCATCGAGGAGGGCGCGACCCTGGTTCGCCTTGGGACTGTGCTCTTTGGCGAGCGCCCGAACTGAGCGACGACTTACCCGGGGCCGGTCTCTGCAAAAACTTTCGTCTGTCATGCCCCTGCGCTAGTGTTCAGGTATGCGCATTCTCGGTGTGGACCCAGGCACTCGGATCTGCGGTTACGCGATTATAGAGGCTGAAAATCATCACCGCTATCGCCATATCGAGTGCGGGGTGATTGAGCCCCAAAAATCCGAGACGATGGAGAGCCGACTGGGTGAAATCGCCCGTTGGCTTAGTGAAATTATCGTCGAGCACCGACCCGAGGCTGTTGCGGTGGAGGACTGTTTTAGTCACAAGAATGTCCGTGCGGCGATGGCTATCGCCCAGGCGAGAGGAACGGTGATGGCGGTTGCCGGCATGGCCGGATTGCCCGTGGTCTCCTACGCCCCGCGGCTCGTCAAGCGAAGCGTCACCGGCCGCGGCGCAGCCACAAAAGAGCAGGTCGCTCGCATGGTTCAGATGCTAGTAAACCTCAAGACTTTGCCGGGCTTGGATGCGACGGACGCCTTGGCCATCGCCATCACCCACGCGCATCTCGGACTTCATGCTTTAACCTCAACCCAGGCGACGGAGATTTCATCATGATTGGTCATCTACGCGGAACTCTAGGCGAGCGCGGCGAAAGCTCGGTGATTGTCGAGTGCGGGGGTGTGGGCTACGAGGTGCAAGTTTCGACCATGACGCTCGCGTCTCTCGGCGCTGTGGGATCGACGGCATCTTTAAGAATTTTCACTCATTTCAACGACTCCAAAATCTCACTCTTCGGCTTTGCCGGCGCATCGGAACGGCAGCTTTTTGATTTGCTCATCACCGTAAAAAACGTCGGCCCAACCTCGGCGCTAAAGATTTTATCTGCTGCGACTTCGCCAGAGGACGTCGCCACTCTTATCGCTTCGGGAAACTCGAAGGCGCTGCAGAGCCTCAAGGGCGTCGGCAAAAAAACCGCGGAGCTCCTGGTCGTTGAGCTTCGAGACAAATGCGAAACCCTCCTCATGACGTGGGGAGCGAGCGGCGTGGTGCCTAAACACCAGACCAGCGATGGGGGCACTCGAGCGTCAACCCATCGCATCCCGCTGCTCAACGACGTCGCTGCGGCTTTGGTGCAGCTAGGCTGGCGTCCTGCAGAGGCGGATCGGGTCGTCGAAGATTTGCAGATGCCTCCGCCGGGAAGCGAAACTCTCGAAGGGCTGCTCCGTCAGGCGCTGCGCTCGATGCCTAGATAAGGGGACCACCATGAGCCGCATCAAACACGAAGACATCGATATCGAGGACTCACCTCTGATCCCAGTGGAGGCTCCATCGGAACGCGTCTATCAAAAGTCCCTGCGTCCCACTTCATTTGACGATTACGTCGGACAGCGAAACGTCATCGAAAATCTTCAGGTCTCGGTGAAGGCCTCGCAGAAAGGCGGCTGGGTCCTCGACCACTTTTTATTCGCCGGACCGCCGGGCCTGGGCAAGACGACTCTGGCTCACGTCATCGCCAACGAGATTGGGACCAAGCTCCACGTCACCAGCGGACCGGCCATCGACCACAAGGGCATGCTCGCGAGCCTGCTCACCTCGCTTAGCGAGGGGGACGTGCTCTTTATTGACGAGATTCATCGGCTCTCTCCGGTGGTCGAAGAAAACCTTTATCCGGCTATGGAAGACTTTCGTTTCGATCTCTTCATCGGCGACGGGCCCCACGCTAAAAGCGTCACGATGAATTTGCCCAAGTTCACACTCTTGGGCGCAACCACGCGCATGGGTCTGTTGTCATCGCCGCTCCTGGATCGCTTTGGTTTTCACTGGCAGCTTTCTTATTACGAGGACGATGAACTGACGAGCATCGTCCACCGCTCTGCGGGGCTCATGGATCTCGAAATTGACGACGAGGGCGCGCTCGAAATCGCACGTCGCTCACGGGGTACACCGCGCATCGCCAATCGCCTGCTCCGTCGAGTTCGCGATTTTTCGGAGGTCGAGGGGCAGGGGCCCATCACCCGAGCCGTAGCCGACCGCGCCCTAGAGCGATTGATGGTGGACGCGTGCGGCCTGGATAGATTGGACCGCGGATATCTAAACGCCATGATCCAGCGCTTTGGCGGCGGCCCCGTGGGCATCGACGCCATCGCAGCGACCCTCTCCGAAGAGCGGGGGACCATCGAGGATGTGGTCGAACCCTTTCTGCTGCAGGCGGGTTTCATTGCGCGAACCCCCCGCGGACGTGTGGCAACTCAGCACGCCTATTCCCATCTAGGATTGCCGGTCGCGGATGATGCGCCCTCTGGTACGCATGGCCGCCTGCTCTCCTGAGAGACTTTCATCACAATAGATGGTGAGCGTTAATCACAGTCGTCCAGCGTCGCTTTTGCCAAATAACTTTCGCCCCACTTTCCGGCGCATCGTCTATGCTCTCGTCATGAGACAATTTGCTAGGGCCGGTTTTTTGTTCGTCATCGCTTTCCTTTGCTCGACAGATTCGGCCCACGCGGATGGCCCCAGAGGCCGTTGGACTTTTGGGGCTTCAATCGGTCGCGGCAGTATCGACGTCGAATGCGAGCGGTGCGAAAACGTCGATAAGATTTCTGAGGCGCTCAGCTTGAGCGTGCACGGTGGCGCGATGGTTTCGAAGCGACTGGCAATTTTGGGAGAGCACTGGACTCTTCGCTACAGCGACCGCGGCAGCGAGTGGTTCACCGACAGTCAAGACCATGTCGTGGCGCAGCATATGAGTTTTGTCGCGGCGCAGCTTTGGGTGCTGTTGCGCGCGTGGGTCAAGGTTGGCGCGGGCGCAGGCTGGCATCAAAGCGACAGCCCTTACACTCGAGTGCGAGAGGAAGGGCTCCGGCCTTCCATCAACACGAA
>JAULKR010211206.1:0-15912 GCA_032356305.1 Prasiola linearis | reverse complement strand
GGCTGGCGCCTACGCTACGTCGACCCCATCGAACTCCCCGCCGAACTGCCCATCGACATGTCGGCGCTTCGGCAGCAGCAGTTTCGCTGGACCAAAGGCGCCGCCGAGACCGCGCGCAAACTCGTCGGCCCACTCTTGCGCGGCGACGTGTCGGCTCGGCAGAAGACGTACGGCATGCTGCACCTGACGGCGCACGTCGTCTTCCCGTTCGTGCTGGGCGCGCTGCTGCTGCATCCGGTCGTGACGTGGGCGCGCTCGGCAGGCATGGGGCCAGGGCCGGTCTACTTCGGACTGATGAGCCTGGGGCTGGTCGGGTTCGCCGGGTTCGGGCTGGCTCAGGTCGTGGCGCAGCGGCACCTCTACCCCGACTGGCCGCGCCGCCTGCTGTGGCTTCCGCTCTACATGGCGAGCACGTCCGGGCTGGCGCTGAGCAACACGCTGGCCCTGTTCGACGCGTGGCGCGGACACAAGACCGGCTTCGTCCGCACGCCCAAGTATCGCATCGGATCGAGCGTCGACCGGGCGTTCATGGGCGATGGCCTGCCGCTCGTCTCGCCCTCGTCCGGCGATGGGGCAACCGTCCGCGTATCGCTGGCTCAAGGGGACGGCGCGTTGGGCGATGGCGCCGCACCGAATGTGCGTCCGAGCTACGTCCGTCGCACGCAGGGCGTCGTGGTTTGGGTCGAAGCTCTCGTCGCGCTCTACGCGCTGGCCGGGCTAGTCGTCGTCGTGGCGACGGGCGCATGGGTGGCCGTGCCGTTCCAAGCGCTCTTCGCCGCTGGATTCGTGACGCTGACGTGGTGGAATCTGAAACGTCCGCCGCTGGTGGCTGTGGGTGGATAAGTGTAAATTAGAAAGGAGGAGGCGGGCTGGTCGTTTCTTTCCTCTGTACGCTCCATCGTCTATTTGAATGATGCTCTATCGCATTGCCTTTCTCCTCGCCGCAGGTGCCCTTATCGTCGGCTCGCTCGGTTGTGATGGTCAAGACGCCATCGTACCGTCGGTTAGTTCGGCCCGCCTGATTCTCGAACCTTCGGACACGGTGCGTGTGGGCGACACAGTCACGGTGACGCTCCTCACTCAGCCATCGTACGATTCGTCGCTCTCCGTTGCCTGGTCGCCGCCAAGAGCGACGCTCGTTCCCGAAATCATCTCAGGTGGCGATTTTACCGACACCACAATTGTCATTGTGCCAACCAGGGTAGGAAAGGGGAGGTTTAATGTCGCAGTGTCCCGATATGCAGCCACATTCCAGTATGAAACAGTCTTTCTAAAGTCTAGCACTATTCTCGTGCTTGAACGAGACACATTATGAAATGAGTTGGCAAGCGTCGCCGTTCAGTAATCCCGTCGGGTGAACGCTCATGCGGGGCAGTGCGTACCTTTGTCCCCACGCCCACCCGCCTCCGACATGGCCGCTCCTCAGATCGAACACGCGTTTGCGCTGATGACGCGCGGCGACGCGGCCCAGGCCGCCAACGTGCTCTCGCGGTTGCTGCGCGACGCTCCGGCCTATGCGCCCGGCCACGTGCTCTACGCTCAGGCGTGCGAGGCGCTGCACCGCTGGCCCGACGCGCTCTCGGCGTGGCAGACGGTTTCGCTGCTGATGCCCGACCTCGACATGGCGCGGGCAGGCGTGCTGCGGTCGACGCGTGTGATTGCGACGCTGCGGTCGATGACACCGACGCCCGAGTCGAAGCCTGAACCCGCACCCGCTCCGTCTCAGGCGCGCACCAAGCCCGTTCCGCGTCCCGAGCCGTTCGTCAGTCGTCCGGCACCGCCTGACCCGGCGCCCGAATTGCAGACGCGTCCCCAGCCTGCCGCTACGCCGATGGAGTCGGCACCGCTTGCTCCGCTGCGTCCGATCCGGCTGGGCGACTATGCGTCGCCTCCTGCCGAGCAGACGATCCCAGAGCCTCCGCGTCCCCAGCAGACGCATCCGGTTAGGCCGATTGAGGACGACGATCTGCCACCTCCTCCGCCACCACCGCCCGGACTCAACACGACGTCGAAAGCGTTCGACGCGCCGTTTGCCTCACGTCTGGCCGATGCATTCCGCACCCAATCGTTCGAGACGGACGACACGCCCGAACCGAACGCTCCCTCTCTGCCCACCGACCTGCCGCCTCCGACGCCGCCGAGCGGTTGGGGACGCATGGCACTAGGCGACGCGCCAATCCCTGCGCCTGTTGCGAGCGAGCCGAGCGTCCCCGCCGATCTCGACCTGGACGATTTGATCGCCGATCTCAACTCGGCAGGCCGGATGCGTCCGCGCCCCGACCTCGACTCGATCCCCCCGCCGCGCCTGGAAGACGACATCGACGACATGGTCTCGCCGACGATGGGTCGCATTTTCGCCGCCCAGGGTAACGCCGACGAAGCCGCGCGCGTGTTCGAGCGACTCGCCCAGCAGCAGCCCGACCGCGCCGACGCCATACGGGGCGAAGCCGCGCGCCTGTTCGACCGCCAGGCGAGCGAGCAGCCCGACGCCGCCGACGCGTTCCGCGCCCAGGCCGCCCGGCTCCGCGCGATGGGCTATGAGTGATCTCTACGCCGACCACCCACTCGTTCGGGTACTGCGCAAAGACGAACGCGTCGTCGTCGGGTTGATGAGCGGCACATCGCTGGACGGCGTCGATGCGGCGTGCGTGCGAGTGGTCGGAAGCGGGAGACATGCGACGACCGAATTGTTGGGCAGCGCCAGCGTCGAGATGACGGATGAGTTGAAAGCCGCGTTGCTCTCCTGCGCCCAGGTCGATACATCGGACGTGCGCATGGTGACGCTGCTACACGCGCACCTGCCCCACGTCTACGCCGAAGCGGTTCGGCAGGCTGTCGCCGATGCAGGACTGGCAATGAGCGATCTCGACTTAGTCGGCATGCACGGCCAGACGGTCTTTCACGTCCCTGATTCCGAAGCAGTCGGTGGCGCATCGGCACGCGGCACACTTCAAATCGGCAGCGGGCCGACGTTGGCGCGGCTCGTTGGCGTGCCGGTCGTTTCGGACTTCCGCGCGGCAGACATGGCGTTGGGCGGCCAGGGCGCACCGCTCGTACCGTACTTCGACTGGGTGCGCTTCTCCGACTTGGGCGAAACGCGCGGACTGCTCAACCTGGGCGGAATCGCCAACCTGACCGTTTTACCAATGGGATGCGACGCATCCGATGTGTACGCGTTCGACACCGGCCCGGCCAACATGATCGTCGACCGACTGGTGCAGCGTCTGTTTGGACAGCCATACGACCGAGGTGGAGCCATCGCGCTGTCGGTCAAGCTCGACGGAGACCTGCTCGAACGCTTGCTGCGTCTCGACTACCTCCACCGCCCGCCGCCCAAGTCGACGGGGCGCGAACTGTTTGACGACCGCTACGTCGCCCGCTTGATGGACGACGCCGAGTTGTCCAATGGCGACGGCGAGGGATCGAAGTCAGAAGCGGCGCGCACACTCGTCGCCACGCTGACGGCGTTTACGGCGCACAGCATCCACGACGCGTACGCCCGCTTCGTCCGCGACCGGCATTCGCTCGGCGTGTTGATCGCCTCTGGCGGCGGTCGCCACAATCGCGCCTTGATGGATAGTCTGCGCGCCCTATTCGCCGATACGAGTATCCGCACGACCGACGACTACGGCGTCGACGGCGACATGAAAGAGGCTATCTGCTTCGCCCTCCTCGCCAGCGAAGCCGTAAGCGCGCGTCCCACGTCGATGCCTGGCGCAACCGGCGCGAGTAGGGCGACGATCCAGGGCAGCATCAGCTACTGACGCTCCCAATCCCGTAGGGCGATATATGTCCCTACTACGCACGCACGCGTTTCACTCATCGGCTCATCCCTGTCGATGGTCGTTTTCCGCGAAGCCGCACCTGCTCACCGCGGCTTTCGAAGCATCGTTCTCGATTGCGCGTTGGGACGACCACACCCATCCAACCGCTTCCCCATGCAGCTATCTGAAATCGGCGAGTTCGGCCTGATCGACCGCCTGCGCGACCTGCTCGGCCCCATCGACGCGCCCGACCTGATCCAGAGCATCGACGACGACGCCGCCGTCTACCGCGTCGCCGATGGCCGCGTCCACGTCGTGACGACCGACGCGCTGGTCGAAGGCGTCCACTTCGACCGAAGCTTCACGCCGATGGAGCGATTGGGCTTCAAGGCGATGTCCGTCAACGTGAGCGACATCGCGGCGATGAACGCACGTCCGTTGTGGGCGACTGTCGCACTCGGGCTACCGTCGAACTTACCCGTCGAAGAAGTCGAGGCACTCTACCGAGGCTTCAAGCGTGCCTGCGGGCACTACGGCGTGCACATCATCGGCGGCGACACGACGGCAGCGCACGCGCTCACGCTCTCGATCACGGTCATCGGGGAAGCGGCGGAAGGCGAGGTCGCCTACCGTTACGGCGCGCAGAAGGACGACATCATCTGCGTCACGGGCGATGTCGGAGCCGCCTTCGCCGGACTCAAGTTGCTGCTGCAGAGCAAAGACGCGCTGAGCCGCAACCCGTCGTTCGTGCCTGATTTCGAGAACTTCCAGTACGTGCTCGCGCGCCAACTCGCCCCGACCGCACGAACCGAAATGGTCGAAGCATGGAAGTCCGCGCGCGTGCGCCCATCGGCGTGCATGGACGCATCGGACGGGCTTGCCGCCAGCGTGAGAGGCATTATGCAGGCCAGCGTCTCCGGCGCTACGATCTATGAGGCCGCCCTGCCCATCGACCCGGAAACACGCCGCGTCGCCGACCGCTTCGCTCAAGACGTAGACGTGTACGCCCTGTTCGGTGGTGAGGACTACGAACTGGTCTTTACGATGTCAGAGGCAGATTTGCAGCGGCTTCCTAAGCAAGGGTTGTTCACTCCCATCGGGCGCGTCGGTGGGTTGGAGGATGGAGTAAACATCCAAACCGCCGAGGGCGAACTCGTCCCACTCGAAGCCGAGACGTTCGACCATTTTCGTTCTCCAGATCCCGAGTGAACAGTCTAGATTCCCAGGCTAGCAGACCTACGGTGTCGTGAGTAAAGGTCGGACCTATACAGGCCTAGCCTGTTGAGAAAATAGGACATAGGGGGAGACAATCGTGTGGCATAGGTTGTATATTCGTCGTTCGTAACCTGAGTCGACGTATCTACGCTCGGATTAGAGACCGGTAGTACCTTCCCCCGTCTATGCCTCCATCCTTCTCGTCTGGCTCTCGCTTGTATCAAGAGGTCGTGGACTCCGTTCAGCAGCAGATTTTCTCGGGTGAGCTTCGTCCTGGTGATCGCTTGCCCCCTGAGCGGCAACTCGTCCGCGAGTTTGGTATCAGTCGAACCGCCGTCCGTGAGGCGCTCCGGTCGCTGTCGGCGAAAGGACTGGTCGAGAGTCAGGTAGGCAGAGGCACGTTCGTTCGGCGTCCGACACCTGATCAACTCGCGCTCCAGTTTCAGATGGTTTTGGGCGAGCGCCTCCGTCCCGAAGATTTGGAGTCAGCGTTTTACTACGCTCTGACAGCGATGGCGGAAATGATTGTCGTGCGTCGTACCCAGATGGACGGCGACGCGGATGCGGACTTCCACGCCGCACTCTCGGAAGCCGCTCGGCAGGACAGCATCCACGCGTCGGCGTTCTCCGAATCGCTCGCCCGTGCAGCGCCGAATGCAGTGCTGGGTACGATGCTGACCGTGTTGGGGCGACTGATAGAAAGCGAGAGCACGCCTCCCAGCGCGACCTCCGTTCGCCCGGTGCAGGTGATCGAGTTGCTCCGTAGCGGCGAACTCAGCGACGTGCGCAAACTCTTCGGCGACAAGGCAGAGTAGGCACGTTACGCGGCGCGACGTATCGGCTGTACGAGAGTCTCCGGCAAAACGTCGATGCGCACCCCGTCGGGATCCACGAGTGACTCCTTCTCCGCGCCTGAGATCGAGAGCGTGATCGGGGCATTGGGATGGAGTTGAATCACGTGAGATGGCCACGAAGCTCGCGCGTGCAGCATCACGTCGACGGCACCACGGCGTAGCAAAATCCATTCGGGCTGTGGGTTGGAAGGCGAAACGTGCGGCCCGGCAGCGGCAATCTGGAAGCCCAATCGGTTGGCGTAAAAGTGAGCGGAACGGAGCGTGTCGGCGACAATCATTTGGGCGATCTGGTGGATGAGATCCAAGATCGGGATCAGGGGTGACGCCGATGTGTCATACAATTTGCGGGCTGCCAGTCTATCGCTCGAAGACGGGAAAGGCGATAGTTGCCATGACGTACGTGCCTTCGAATGGACGATCGCCGACTTCCATTTTGGCGTTCATGTTGCTGATCAGCGTCGCGAAGAATCCTCTGCTCGCCCGGATACGACTCGACGGGACAGGTGTGAGGTGCCAGTAGAGGCCCGCTCGCCATCCCATTCCGTCATCCTCGACGCCGGAGAGGAGGTCGTTGTCAAGAGTGCCTTTGAGAAGCAGTACGTCGGCATAGAGTCCGATCAGACTGGACGTAGGAAACGGGTACACTCCCTGCCCATCGTTGTCGTTCAGGCGAAGCTGCATGTAGTGACCTTGATCGCCGCCGATGCCTGCATACAGACCCGAATGCGATAGCGCAGACTCGGCGCTCGCGACCGTAATGCCGTCGGTCGAGTAGGCGGATCGGCGGCCGTAGACGCCTCCTCGGACGAAGTAATTGCGGCGCTGCATGCCGGGCACTTCGATGGTACGGGTGCGCACGGTCCGCGTGTTGACAAACGTGGACTCGCTGTATTCGAGGAGGACGGTGATGTCGGTTGTGCGGTCTTGCCGCAAGAGCGTGAAGCGTCCGCCGCCCTCAAACTGATAGGCCGACCCCTGATCCTCGAACGTGAAGTAGGCGATGCGGACAGCACCTTCGGCAGCGATCCGGCCAAACTCGAACAGCCCGGACACGCCTGCGCCAATCTGCGCACCGTCGATGTTGTCCATCCCGGCGTCGACGTACATCGGCTCAACCCCGATCCATTGCCGCGTCATGAGACCGGGATCGTCCTCGTCGACGACGTATCGTACCTGCTGGGCCGCAGCAGGGAGTGTGAGGACGAGGAAGGCGAGTGTGGTGAGAGCGTGGCGCATGGCGACGGGGTAAGTGATGGCCAAGCGTAACCGTGCGCCAATCAACCGCGCATCGCCGGATTCGGGGATATTGCCTGCCTCAGTCGTCAGCAGCGTTCGACCCCACCCAAACGCGAACCGCCCCCACGCGGCCAGGCACGTGAGGGCGGTTTAGTTGAAGCAATACTGCGTCAGTCCGACAGCGTCGCCGGAGCGGATGTCGTGGTGCGGGGCAGCGGCGAGAGCGGCGCGGTTGGCATCTGTACGCGACCTCTAACGGCTTCGTTGGCGTCGGCGAGTTTCTCCCAGACGTTGCTCCGCCACATGCCGTAGTGCGTGCGAATCGCATCACGCTGCACCATGCGGTAGAAGGTCGGGTTCTGTTCGTACAGACGGTCGAACTGCTCTTTCATCTGTCCCAGGCGCGTCCGGTTTTCATAGGTGAAACCAAACTGAGCGCCGGCCTCAATCATCTCGTCGTAGGCCACGTCCCACTCGGTCACGTCGCGGTCGTCCATACTGTACGTGTTCTCGTCGTAGCGGAACGCCGCCGACGCATCGAAGAGCGGCGTCGTGCGTCCGGCTTCGAGGGTGGCGACAGCGCCCAGCGGAAGGAAGAAGCGCACGGGCTTACCGCCCGACTCGGCGGTAAGCTTCACGTCGCCCGTAATCGGCACGCCGTCCACGCCATCGCCCGAAGGCAGCGACATGTGCGGGTTCATCTCACGTAGGCGCTGGTAGATCGTCAGCGAGTCGCTGCTGGCAGTCGGCCACTCGATACCGCTGCCTGCTTCGAGGGTGGCGACGAGTTGGCTGAGGAACGTCTGCTGTCCGCTAGCGAGTTGGACGCGGTCGCCTCGGAACGTCTTGCTGCGGTCGATCTCCAGGTCGTCCGTAGCGCGGAGAGCACCGTAGTTCGATGGGATGTAGCCGCGCGAGTACGTTTTGAAGCTCGTCCGGCTCGACACCGTCGGGTAGCCTTCGGTCACGGCCCACATGTAGGCGTCGACGACCGTCGTGTTGGGACCCAGATACCGCTGGCCTTCGCTGAGGAAGAGGCGATACAGGTTGAACATGTTACCTAAGCCGGTGTGGTAGCTCGACACGCCCGGAATCTCGTGCCCGGCGGCATTGGTGTAGCCGCGCACCGTGAGGAACGAAGGCAGCATCGTCAGCAGCGGGTGCCACTCCTCATTGACCGTCACGTTGCCGCCCGCGCCTGTCGGCAGCGTGTAGCGCTCAATGCCGCGTTGGTTGAGGATGTACGGCATCATCTGGTAGCGCGAGCGCGCGTCGACGCTCGAAACGAGGCGATCTTGGTTGAAGGTCTCGACCGTTCCGATCTCGGTCGAGAGCAGACTCAGGCCCAAAAAGCGCGAGAGTTGAATCTCGTACGCGATGTACGGAGCCTCACGCTCGCGCGCTTCGAGCACCTGGTTGGCGCGTCCCCACTTGACACTGATGTCGGGCTTGGGAACGCCCTGCGCGGTCCACTTGGCAACGAGCCGACGCGTTTCCACTCGGCGCTGACCGTCGATTTGGTCCCAGTTGGCATTTCCGGTCTCCTGGTAACGAGTTTTGAGGTTGTCGAGCACGTAGATCTCAAGCGTCTCGTTCGACCGCTTGTCGAGCACGCGGACGGTGAAGTTGTCGTCGATGCCTTGGCGCTGCTCGTACGTGTCGAGCAACTCACGGAACGGGCCGATCAGTTGCAGGCGTGGTTCGGTCTCCACGTTGCCCGTGATTTCGCCCGCTGTGTAGGGAGCGAACAGCTTGTCCGGGTGGGAATCGAGCGTGGTGAATTTCAGGGCGACTGGCGCAGCGGGAGCAGCAGGTTCGGTAGCAGCGATCTCTACCACTGGTGTAACCGCGTTGCGCACGCTTTCGACGAGCGCTTCAAGCCGTCCCGTAACGGCGAGCATCAGCAAAACAGCGACCGACGTGAGAGCCGCGGCACGAAACGCCAGCTTCCGCTTCTTCTTCTCGGGGTCGGGCGTGAACGACTCGGCCTGCTGGTTGCCCGGCGTGCGCTCGGCTGAAATCTGAGCGGACTCTTCGGTAGAATATCCTCCGCGCAGCGCGTTGTCGTCGGGATCGGAGGGGGGGCGGTTTAGGTCGTCGTACTGCATGAAAAGAGGTCGTTACGTGAGGGAGGGGAGAGGGGCGAGCGCGGCGGCGGAAGATCGGTACGTGCGGGCACGCTGCGCTAGATCGAAAAAGAGAGGATGCCACGTTTGGCCTAGCCGCTCGGGATGAAACTGAGTGGCGACGATGCGCCCGTCGAGCGATTCGATCGCCTCCACGACGCCGTCCGGAGCCGTCGCCGACGGGCGTAGTCCGCGCCCTACGGTTCGTATGGCTTGCACATGGACGGTGTTGACGGTGAGCGGGCCGAAGCCGTTCTGTGGATCGTTTGGCTCCAACATGCCCAGATCGATCTGCACCAGATCAGGTGCTTTGGCATCATCGGAGATGCTGCGGGCCGGATGGGGAGCCGTTTCGTCGGCATGCTCCATCATGTTCGACAGGCGCGTATCCGGCGCGATACGCAGCGCGTGCGGTTGGCCGCCGCGTCCTTCGCTGTGAACGAGCGCTTGGGGGCGCTGCGCCTCCACGTCGGAATAGAGCGTGCCGCCTGCACGCGCATTGATCAGTTGCATGCCGTAGCAGATGCCGAGGAGCGGCAGACTGCGCGCATCGGCGGCGTCAAGCCACGCCATATCCGACGCATCCCGTCCTGGATCGCAGGCGGAGAGATCGTCGGGGCGCTCGCCCTCCATACCCATCGCGACGCACGGCCCGCCCGTCACGATCATCCCGTCCATCCGGTCGGCCAGCGCATCGATGGTCGTCTGGTCCACCGTCGTCGGGAGGACGAGCGGCACGCCGCCGCCTGCCTCGACAGCCGACACGTATTCGGCGCGCAGCCGCTGTTCCCCGTTGGCAAACGAGGTAGTGATACCGATGAGGGGAGAGTGCATAGAGGTCATAACGCGATCTCCATACAAACGCGGATACTCTCCCCTCGTTCATCAGCAAATGCGGACGGCTGGTAACTCCGACGGTATTCGGCTCGCTACCGCATCACGTCGCTTAGGCGGAGCCGAGCCGGTTGCGCTCGCGTCGTCAGGTCGAGGTGGAGCGATAGAACGGCGTATGTGCGCTGCTCGCTCCTTACTGCGCGTGGCGGCTGCGGGCCGTCGAGCCAGTCGTACAGCGCCGACTTGATCGTGTGCGTCGCACCATCCGTCGTCGATCCGCCGTGTACCAAGTCGACGCGCTTTCGTCCTCGCTGAGCGGACAGGTTGAGCACTCGTTTGGCCATCCGCAACGCCTCGTCGACACGCGAGCTGTGCAGATCGAGCGTGACGGTCTGTCCGTCGTCGGTGATGCGGGGCATGGCGGTGGATACAAAAACGCCGACGGAGAAGAGTTCTCCGTCGGCGATAGAGGGGAAAGCGTGCGAGGTTCAGTCGGAGCGCGTGTATGTGCCCGAGAGCGGCAGTCCAGCGGGACCAAGCGTGAGTGCGTCCTCGGTTAGCGACTCGATGGCATAGCGGCGGTCGTCGGTGATGCTCTCCGCGCCGTACACGTCTGAATCGGACACGTAGAGCGAATCGACGGCCAAGCGGAACGCGACCTGGCTGTCACCCAGTATGGGCGAGACCATCGTGCCGGTTCGGTCGAACGTGACCACCCGCCCGTCGTCCGAGCGCCACGTACCAACGAGTTGTTCGGCTGCCGCGGGCATTTCGGGGACTTCGGCGACCGTCACTTCCTCGGCAGCGAGGTTTTCTTCGACTTCCACGTCCTCGGTACAAGCGGTGACGGTGAATAGGAGCAGTAGGGCGAGTAGGCGCATGGCGGAGGGTCGTGAGTGAACCGGTCCAACGATGCGGCGACGTACGTCGGCTCCCGGTCGGAGGAGGCGTTACGCATTCGTCGGACCGCCGAGGGTTGCTATCGTGTGGAGAAGCCACGCGCGCGCTTCCTCGACCTGTGAGAACACACGCGCCGGTCGTCCGAGCGGAAACAGGCTGAAGTACGACTGCGCCAGTGACCGCGCTGCAAACGACGGCATTGCCATCGCCGTTGCTCCGACTACGTCTGAGTATGCGTGGTCGATCTCGGCCATTCGTTGCAGATCAGAAGGCCCGATGCGTAGATCCGTCGCCTCGGTGCAGTCCCACAGTTCGCCGAATCCCGATTGCCACAGCGGGTCGCGCGTCAGGCGCTCCATTCCAATCTCGAACGTCTCAATGGTGAGCACGTCGAAGCACGTCACGACGCCGATGCGCAGTTGTGGGTCGATGTGGTAGCGGAGGTTCATCCGGTCTGAAGAAAGGGCGGGCAGTACGCACAAAGGATAAGCTGTCCCCTCGGCTCAGGAGAGGACAGCTTATCGGATGGTTTGGCAGATGGGTTTCGGCTCAGCCCATGTTTTCGATCAGGGCGTCGCCGAAGCCCGAGCACGAGAGCAGGGTTGCGCCGTCCATCAGGCGGTCGAAGTCATAGGTGACGCGCTTCTGTTGGATCGTCTTCTCCATCGACGCGATGATGGCGTCTGCGGCTTTATTCCAGCCCATGTAGCGCAGCATCATCTCGCCCGAGAGAATCACGCTCGACGGGTTGACCTTGTCCTGTCCGGCGTACTTGGGCGCGGTCCCATGTGTCGCCTCGAAGATGGCGGTGCCTGTGTTGTAGTTGATGTTGGCGCCCGGCGCGATGCCGATGCCGCCGACCTGAGCGGCCAGCGCGTCACTCACATAGTCGCCGTTGAGGTTGAGCGTCGCGATGACGCCGTACTCGGCGGGGCGAAGCAGAATCTGCTGCAAGAACGCGTCGGCGATCACGTCTTTGACGACGATCTCCTTGCCGTCGTCGGTCGTGATGACGTGCCACGGACCACCGTCGAGCGGCTTGGCGCCATAATGGTCGACCGCCGTCTGGTAGCCCCAATCGCGGAAGCCGCCCTCGGTGAACTTCATGATGTTGCCCTTGTGGACGAGCGTCACGCTGTCGCGTCCTTCGGCGATGGCATACTCGATAGCGGCCTTGACGATGCGCTCGGTCCCTTCCTGCGAGGTCGGCTTGATGCCCAAACCTGCCGTGTCGGGAAAGCGGATCTTGGCGTAGCGATCGGGGAAATGCTCTTTGAGCAGCGCCTTGAAGCGTTCGGCGTCGTCCGATCCGTTCTCGAACTCAATGCCTGCGTAGATATCCTCGGTGTTCTCGCGGAAGATGACCATGTCGGTGTTCTGCGGCTCCTTGACCGGCGAAGGTACACCCTCGAACCAGCGGACAGGCCGCACGCAGGCGTACAGGTCCAGCTTCTGCCGCAGCGCCACATTGAGGCTCCGAATGCCGCCGCCGACCGGCGTCGTGAGCGGACCTTTGATGGCTACCAGATGCTCTTCGATAGCGTCGAGCGTCGCCTGTGGAAGCCACTCGCCCGTCTGATCGTGCGCTTTCTCCCCGGCGAGTACCTCGGTCCACACGATGGACTTCTCGCCGCCATAGGCTTTCTCTACTGCAGCATCCAGCACCCTACTCGCCGCCGCCCATATGTCGGGGCCGATGCCGTCGCCTTCGATGAACGGGATCAGCGGATGGTTGGGCACGTGGAGTGCGCCGTCGGAAAACGTGATTGGAGTGCCCTGCGTGGACATATGCGTACGGGATTGGATGAGAAAGCGCTTTCTACTCCCACTCCAGCGCGCGCGATCCGTTGGTAGGCGAAACGTCAGTAGAGTTGATCGACAGGCTTTACGTCTCCCAGGCTGCGTGCCCGTACGTGATCGTCGAATCGCTCGCGTGTTGCCTGTCCTTCCTGAACGATGTCTTTGCGTGCCACGACCGTCCATACGGTGCGCCACAAGATGCGCGCATCAAGCGAGAGCGACCGATGGTCGACGTACCACACGTCGTGTGCCAGTTGCTCGTCCCAGCTTAGCGTGTTGCGTCCAGAGACCGCGCTCCAGCCCGTAATGCCGGGGCGCACCTCGTGCCGCCGCGCCTGCTCGGGCGAGTAGTACGGCAGATATTCGGGCAGTAGCGGACGCGGTCCGATCAGGCTCATGTCGCCTTTGAATACGTTCCACAGTTGGGGAAGCTCGTCCAGCGAAGTCGACCGTACGAAGCTTCCGAACGGCGTCATGCGCTCGGCGTCCGATCCGGCACCGGACTTCATCGTCCTGAATTTGGCGATCGAAAAGGGACGTTCGTTACGCCCGATGCGTCGCTGACGGAAGAGCACGGGGCTTCCCATCGCCAAGCGCGTCACAAGTGCTACGCCAGCCAAAACGGGCGTGGCCAGCAGCAGTCCTGTCCCCGCCACGAGCACGTCGGCTGCGCGTTTGAGTACGTCGTATGGTTTAGTCAACGGATGCGATCAGTCTGATAAGAGGGTCTCGCGACTGAAGTAGAGAAGGATACCGCCCCAGGATACAAGCCCGTTTGAGCGACGGAAGGCGAAGTCGCCGCTTGTATTCAGCACTCGTGCCGATTCACAGCCGCCCCGTCAGCGCCCGTAGCCGCAACTCCCACACTTTGAATGCGGCCTCGCGGACGATGCCTTTGCTCATTTTGCTCTGTCCCTCCGTCCGTTCGGTGAATACGATGGGCACTTCGGACAGCCGGAAGCCTTTGCGCCACGCGCGGTAATTCATCTCGACCTGAAACGAGTAGCCGTTCGATTTTACGCTGCTCAGGTCGATGGCCTCAAGTACGCGGCGGTGGAAGCACTTGAAGCCTGCGGTTACGTCCTGAACCGGCAGATTGGTGATAGCGCGCGTGTACATTCCAGCACCGTAGCTGAGCATCAGGCGTGTCAGCGGCCAGTTCATTACCCGGACGCCGCCCAGGTAGCGCGAGCCGATGGCGAGGTCGGCGTCGTCGGCTGCGACGGGGGCCAGCAGAGCGGGAAGGTCGGCGGGGTTGTGTGAGAGGTCGGCGTCCATCTCGAGCACGTACGTGTAGTCGTGCGACAGCGCCCAGCCGAATCCAGCGAGGTAGGCCGTCCCCAATCCCAGTTTTCCTTCGCGCTCAATCAGGTGGACGCGTTCGGGGTGCTCATCCATTGCCTTGCGGACTAGGCCAGCCGTTCCATCGGGCGATCCATCGTCGACGATGAGGATGTCGAAGTGGCCGGGCTGCTCCAGCACACGTTCGATGACGACCTCGACGTTCTGCGCCTCGTTGTACGTCGGCACGATGACGATGGCGCGGCCTCTCACTTGGGGCAGCAGATCAGGCGAAGCAGCCAGGTCTGACGGTACGAAGCCGGACGAGTCCATTTCGGGCGGCGGGAGCGACACGGGAGCGAGCAGTTGGGGCGGTGGCGAGAACCGGCGAAGATAACGATCGCAACGCAGTGACTAGTCTGGAAGCGCTTCCCATAGAAGGGCGTGTGAAGCCGATTCCGTCGGGGGACAAGTAGGTCTTGGGAGCCGTACGGAGCGGGTATCTTGGGTTTTGGAACACCGACCGTCCGTCGTGCGCTCCATCCTACCGTCCTGCCCGCGAAGTCTTTTCTCTCCCTCATGGCCGAAACTGCATCGAAACCCCGCGCCGCTCGCAAGCGCGCGCCCAAGAAGAAAGGCGGCGTGGTGGCCGAGACCGTCGAGTTTACGTTCAACCATTACAAAGGCGGCGCCTTCGGGCACGAAGAACTCGGCATGTCGGCTGACGACCTGCGCGAGACGTACCGCTCGATGACGCTCCAGCGGCGGTTCGAAGAGCGCGCGGCCCAGATGTACGGCAAGCAGAAGATCGCTGGTTTCCTACACCTCTACATCGGACAAGAAGCCGTCTCGACAGGAACGGTCAACGCACTCAAGGTCGGCGACGACAGCGTGATTACGGCCTATCGCGATCACGGTATCGGACTCGCGTTGGGCATGACGCCGGACGAGTGCATGGCCGAACTCTTCGGCAAAGTCGGCGGAAGCTCGCGCGGCAAGGGCGGGTCGATGCACTACTTCAAGAAGGAAGTCGGCATGTTCGGCGGGCACGGCATCGTCGGCGCGCACGTGCCGGTCGGCGTCGGCATCGCGTTTGCCCACAAGTACAAAGAGGACGGCGGCGTCTGCATCGTGTTCTTGGGCGACGGAGCCGTCGGTCAGGGCGCGGTCCACGAAGCGCTCAACCTGGCGTCGCTCTACAAGCTGCCGGTCGTCGTCGTGATCGAGAACAACAACTACGCGATGGGCACCTCGACCGAGCGCGCGTTCGGCCAGCCCGAGTTTTCGCGCCTCGCAGTCGGATATGACATCGCCTCATCGGTGGTCGACGGGATGGACGTGCTGACGGTGACGAAGGCGCTGCGCGACCACGTGCAGATGGCGCGCGATGGGAAGCCGTCGCTCATCGAGATGAAGACGTACCGCTACCGCGGCCACTCGATGTCCGATCCGCAGAACTATCGCACTAAGGAGGAGATGGACGCCAAGAAGGACGAGGATCCGATCCTGCGCCTCAAGGCCTACATGGTCGGCCACAAACTCGCGACGGCCGACGAACTCGACGCCATCGACGACGAGACCAAAGAGGTCGTCCTGAAAGCCGTCGAGTTTGCGGACAACAGCCCGTTGCCCGGCATTGAGACGGCATACGAAAACGTCTACTCGCAGAAAGACTACCCGTTTATCTCGTAGCGCTCGCTTTCCACTTTTCACCCGTCATCCTGAGCGAAGCCGAAGGAACCCCGTCTTTTCGGCTTACTTCGGAGATCCCTCGACAAACTCGGGATGACAAAGTCGGCGGCCCGACAAATCAAGACTAGAACCGATGGCAATGCTGCAATTCCGCGAAGCGCTCCGCGACGCGATGACCGAAGAGATGGTGCGCGACGAACGCGTCTTCTT
>JAULKR010211095.1:0-15940 GCA_032356305.1 Prasiola linearis | reverse complement strand
GTGGCAGACTCCTACGGGCAGCCCCCTGTGCGCCACCGACATGGCAGGGTCCCCCAAAGTCGGGACGACCTGGAGGGCCTCCTACCCCGGCGAGACGGTTTGCGCCATGCCCTCACGGTAGGGGCTGGCGCAGTCGTGAGCGTGGAGCCACATCACAAGTTGTCCAGCCGGGGGCCAGAGGTCGATCCCGAGGGGGGGCCGGGCGCGGCGGGTCCGGGGCTCTCGGTTCTGGTGGTTTCGTACAACACCGCGGAGCAGACGGTCGCGGCGGTGAAGTCAGCTTTTGCGCAGGCCGGGCAGCTTGGAATCAGGGTGGTGGTCGTGGACAACGCGTCAACGGATACGTCTGTGGCGGCGTTGGAAGCGGCCTACGGCGCAGACGAGCGGGTGCGGGTCGTGGCGTCGGGGCGGAACCTCGGCTTTGGCGGGGGAAACAACGAGGCCGCGAGGCATGCCCGCGGAGAGCTTGTGCTGCTGCTGAACCCGGACACGGTGGTCGCTACGCGAGGAATTGAAAACCTCTGGGCGTTCAGCAAGGAGCGGCCTGAGGCGGGGGTGTGGGGCGGGATGTCGCGGCTGCCGGACGGAAGACGGGACCCGGGGACCCGGCAGGCGACCCCGACGTTGGTGAACGTGTTTTTGGAGACGGTGGGGCTGAGACGGTTCGCGGGGCGGACATTGGCTGATGGCGCAACCGAGGGCTGTGAAGTCGACGTCACCTCCGGCGCCTTCATGATGCTCCGCCGCAGCGACTGGATCACCCTCGGTGGCTTCGACACCGGCTTCTTCCTCTACAGCGAGGAAGTGGACCTCTGCGAGCGTGTCCGCCGCGTCCTGGGCAAGCCCGTTCTGATGACGCCCCACGCCTGGATCATCCACCATGTGGGGGCGAGCAGCTCGGGTGGCAGCGAACGCTGGGTCCGGATCCTCCGCGGTCGGATGCACTACGCCCGCAAGCACCACCCGCGCACCGTCTGGCTGTTCGGTGCTCTCTATCTGGCTCACGCCGGCCTGCGTGCGGTGGCAACCTTGCCCGGGGCATTTGCCCCGCCCGCCGAACGCAACCGCTGGTGGATGGCCCTCGCGACCGTTCCGACCTGGTGGCGCGGCTTTCGTTAGCGGTGCCGAGCGGGGGCCGTGGGTGAGGCCTCTGGCGACATCGGCGGCCCGATTTCTTCCTTCTGTCTGTGACTTCCCGGATTCCGAGGCGATTCTTCATGACCACCACCCTCAATCGACCCGCCAGTGCCATCCTCCCGCCGCTCGAGAACCCTGTGGTGGTCGCAGGGGCGGCTCCCGCAGAACGTCGGCCGCTCCCGACGCCTCCGGATCCGGGCTTCCACCTGGATGAAGACGCTCCGCCGGCTCCGTGCCGCGTCCTCGCGGTCTGCAGCTCCGGCGGTCACTGGGTCCAGATGAAGCGCCTCTGGCCCAGCCTGGAGGCCCATGACGTCGTCTTCATGACGACCGACCCCGTCTACGCGGCGGAGGTTGGTGCCCGGCGTTTTTACGCGGTCCCCGACGCGAACATTCAAAACAAGGTGGCCCTCGTCCGTTTGGCGGCCCGCGTCGCCTGGGTGATGTTCCGCGAGCGGCCCGATGTGGTGGTTTCGACAGGGGCCGCGCCCGGGTACTTCGCGGTCCGGTTCGCCCGGATGATGGGCGCGAAGACGATCTGGCTCGACAGCATCGCCAATTCGAAACAGCTCTCCCTCTGCGGGAGCAAGGTTGGCCCCCACGCGGACGTCTGGCTCACCCAGTGGCCCCACCTCGCCTCCAAGGCGGGGCCGCGTTACGCGGGACACGTGCTTTGATCTTTGCGACCGTCGGAACCCAATTGCCTTTCGACCGGCTCATCCGGGCGGTGGATGACTGGCGCGCCCGCTCCGCGGAAGGGGCGGGCATGCCCGTCTTCGCCCAGCTCGGCGTCACCGACCTGGTGCCCCGTCACATCCACTGGACGCCGCGGCTCACGCCCGCGGAGTGCCGGCTTCGGTTCGAGGCCGCCTCCGTCATCGTCGGGCACGCGGGCATGGGCACCATCATCTCCGCCCTGGAGCTCGGCAAGCCTGTGGTGATCATGCCCCGTCGCAAACACTTCGGTGAGCACCGCACGGACCACCAGCTGTGGTCGGTGGACGTGTTCCGCGAGTATCCCGGGGTCTTCGTGGCCGAAGACGGCGAGGGCGTGGCCGCGGCCATTGAGGCGGCCCGTACCGCCGAGCCCGCACCGTGCATCGAGAAGAACGCCTCGACCGAGCTGCTGGCCGAGGTGGCTCGGCTGGTGGGCGAGGCCCCTCGCGCTCCCCGCCTGCGGTGGCGACTCCTGGGAACGCTTGGGATCCACTCGAGATGAATCCGGACCGCGGAGTTGAAGAGGCCACAGAGGGAGGCGCCGGCGATCGTGTGGTTGGCGGCGGAGCGGACGCTGCGGGCAGGGGGCGGGCCCCCCGGCATGCAGGCCGGCACGGACCCTTGGCCCCGATCGACCTCCTGATGCTGGTGGCGTGCCTCGCCATGGCCGTCTTCCTGGGGCGTGAGGCGTGGTCAGATTTTTATCACGTCGCGACCTCACGTGAGGAGTTCGGACACATCCTCTTCGTGCCGCTGGGGATCGCGTTTCTGGTGTGGGTCCGCCGGCAACGCCTGCGCGGTCAGCGGGCGGCCCGTCGCTGGATCGGCCTCTGCGTCGTTTGCGGCGGTTTGGCGCTTCTGCGTGTCGGCGATACGCACATGTTCGACGCGGGTGTGCACGTGGGAGCGCTGCTGATGGTTGCGGGTTGCGTGATCACGTTCTGCGGCGCCGAGGTCGTGCGACGCTTCCTCCCTGCCTTCGGGGCGGCGGCGTTCCTGCTGCCATGGCCGGGTGCCGTGCTCCGGCCCGTGAGCCTCACCCTGCAGCACGCCTCGGCTGTCTCGGCGGAGGGGCTGCTCGTTGTGCTGGGGGCGGACGTCAACCGGCTCGGCAACGTTCTCACGCTCAACGGGCAGCAGGTCGCGGTGGCCGACGCCTGCAGCGGGCTCAGCGTGCTGTTCCCAACGATGTTCATCGTCTACGTGATGCTGTTCGCTCGCCCGCTGCCGCTGGGCGTGAGGGGCGGGGTCTTC
Organism: Prasiola linearis; assembly: GCA_032356305.1. Lineage (NCBI taxonomy): Eukaryota > Viridiplantae > Chlorophyta > Trebouxiophyceae > Prasiolales > Prasiolaceae > Prasiola > Prasiola linearis. The sequence continues at coordinate 12,832 of JAULKR010211095.1, read as the reverse complement.
GTGTTGACCGTGCCGCTGATCTTTGTCGTCAATGCCCTCCGTCTGGTGCCCACGGCCTACGCCTACGGGCACTTGGCGCCGGCGACGGCGGACACCGTCCACGAGGTCCTTGGCTGGGCGGTGCTGGTGCTGGTGTCCCTGCTCGTGGCCCTGGGGTTGAGCCAGATCGACCGCGGCGTGCCCCAGGTGATTGGCCGCCCACGAGACGACCGGACTCCGCCACCCCAACGCGACATGAGAGTCCTCCCGACAAAGTCCGCTCGTGCGCGTCCTGCGGTGTGGGGGCTGCTGCTCCTGCTTGCCATCGCGACCGCGGTTTCCCGGCTGGACGAGCCGGGCGCTGCGCCATCGGCCGCTCGCCGCGGCGTGACCGCGGCCCTGATGGCCTTGCCCCCTTCCATCGAAGGCTGGCAAAGCTCGGAGATGGAGCCGCCGGGCGGCCTCGAGATGCTCGACCCGGAGTTCGTCTGGGCACGCTCATACGCAGCGCCCGAGAGCACGACAGACGCCTTCCAGGTCATGCTCGTGCAGGTGCCCGACCCGCGGAGGCTGGTGGGTCACTCGGTCGAGGTCTGTTACCCCTCCCACGGCTTCGCGGGCAACGCGCGGCGTCGGACGGTGTCCTGGTCCGCTGGAGTCGACGGGCCGACGCGCGTGGCGGAGGTGGTGCAGTTGCCGTTGGCCGGCCGCAGCGCGCTGGAGCCCAGCATCGTGGTGGAGTCGTTCTGGCTGCTGGCGACGGGCGCCATCGGCATCGATCCCGCCCTGCTGCGGTCCGCCGTGGCCGATCGCGCGAGCCGGCCGAACGGCGCGGTCGTCGCCCAAATCGTTTTCCCGGGCCACCTGGCCCCCAGCGTCCGTGAGTCGCTGACCCGCGAAACCCTGAGCCTGCTCGATCGCCTCGTGCTTCCGGCGCTCACGCCGGGCCCGATCGCTCGCGCAAGCCTGATCCCCGATCATGACTGAGAACCCCTCACAGACCGTCCGCAGCCCCGCCGACGTCAGCGGCCGCCCCGCCGGCAACGCCCCGGCCGCGCCGGTGAAGATCACGGAGGTGTTGCGCGCACTGCTCTTCGGCCGCTGGCACTGGGCGGTGCTGCTCGGGCTGGTCCTCGGGCTCGCTGGCGCCTGGACGGCGTACAGAAACGTCACGCCGGAGTTTCAGAGTTCGGGCATCCTGGAGATCAAACCCACGCTTCAGCGGGTGCTTTACGCGACGGAGTACTCGGAGGCCTTGCCGATGTTCTCGGCATTCGTGGACGCCCAAGTGGAGTTGATGCGGAGCCCCCGCGTGATCGCGATGGCCTTGGAGGACCCCGCTTGGACCGCGGTGAACCCCGCCTCCATCGATGATGCCCGCGTTGAGTTCGCCGAGCGGCTTTCGGTGGCCAACCCCTCCCGCAGCCAGCTGATCGCGGTCTCCTATCTCGACGCGGATCCGAGCGTCGCGCTGGCGGGGGCGAGAGCGGTGCTGAACAGCTACATGCAGATTTACGGCGAGCGGGACTCGGAGGACGACCGTCGTCGGCTGAGCCTCCTCGAGGAGCGGCGGACCAGCCTCGCAAACCAAGCCAACGAGGCGAGGGAACGAATCCGCACCGTTGCCGACGAATACGGCACCGATTCGCTCGCCTCGCTCCACGAGGCGCGGCTTGGTGAACAGCAGCGGTTGGGGGGCGCATTGAGCGCACTGGAACTCGAACTGTCCGCCGCCCGGGCCCAATCCGGCTCCGGACCCGGCGGCGCCGACGGCGGCCTTGCCGATCCCATCATGGACGAGTTGAGCGACTTCCTGAGGCAGACCGAGCGGGATCGCAGCCTTCTGGTCGCTCAGTACGGGGAGAACCATCAGTTGGTGAAGAAGAAGGCGACGCAGATGCTCGCGATCGAGGGGGTGATCGAGCAGCGTCGTGCGGAGGTCGAGACCTTCGAGTCCGCAGAGGACGGAGAGGCCGTGCCGCTCACGCCCGCCGGCTTCAAGGTCGCTCAGCTGGAGCGACAGCACGAGGAGCTTGAAAACATGCACGCGGTCGCCGTGGCCGATGCGCTCGAGATCGGGCGGAAGAAGCTGCAGTTGGACGCGTTGCGGTTCCAATCCGAGGAGATGAAGGACCGTCTCAAGGAAACGAAAGTGCGGCTGGACCAGCTCAACCTCGAGGCGGCCGGCAGCGGTCGCATCGAGATCATCAGCCAACCGGAGTTGCCCCTGCGCCCGACCGATGCGAGCCGCCGAAAGAAGATGACAGCCGCGGGGGGGCTTGGCGGAATGGCCGCCGGCGTCGGGCTCGTCCTGCTGGTTGGCTTCCTCGACCCGCGGGTCCGTTCCACCCTGCAGATGAAGCACGACGGCGTGGAGTTGCCGGTGCTCGGCTGCCTGCCCGACATGAAGCGTTACACCCAGCCTGACATCCGGAAGATGGCGCAGCAGGTTGCCAGCCGCACGATTCACGGCATCCGGAACCAGGTGACGGCCTCGGAAACGACGGGCGGCATCGCGCTCGCGGTGACTTCCGCCAGCGCTTCCAGCGGGAAAACCACCGTGTCGCTGGCCTTGGGCAAGAGCTTCGCCCGGTCCGGCAAGTCGGTCCTCATGATCGACAGCGACTTCCGTGCCAAGCGCCTCACGACGCTCTGCGAGCGGCTACACCCGGCGGCCGACGAGCCCGGCATCCAGCAGCCCGGCCTCAGCACCGCGATCGAGCACGGCGACGCCGGCCTCTACTCCCGCTCCAGCACGTGGGAAAACCTTGATCTGCTCCCCGCGGACGCCGAGGAGCGGGTGGCCGCCCGCATCACCACGGATCAGTTCCGGAGGCTGATCCGCAGCGCCAAAGAGAAGTACGAGATCGTCATCTTCGACACCGGGCCGATGCCGGGCACGATCCAGAGCAGCGCCATCGCTACGGCCGTCGATGCGGTGGTGCTGGTGGTGTCGCGGGGCGACCATCGTGCGCTGGTGGACGGGGCCGTCGACGCGCTGGCCCGAGCCGACGGCGCACTGCTGGGCGTGGTGTTCAACCGGGCCGACCTGCGGCAGTCGCTGAACCTTTCGATCAGCGCTCCGGTCAGCCGCACCATGAGCCAGAGCGTCTCGAACCGCAACTCGGCCGAAACGCTCGAAGAGGGACAGGTCACGGTTGATGCCCTGCTCGGAGAAGACGAATGACGGCAGACACCGCCCCCCGTCTCCTGCCAAAGGATGAAGCGGCGCCACATCTCGGCGTAAGCAGCTTCGCCGCTGCTCCCCTGCAAGCCGCTACAAGCTTGCCCTTGGAGGTTTCGTGAGGAGAAGATTGCGATCACGAACTTTTGATATTCCCGCGGTGCGGTGGGTTCTCCGGAACTGGATCCCGATTCTTGGGGTGCTGGTCGCGGCGAGTGTCCTCCTCGCGATCGCCTACCGCGTTCAGGAGGGCCGGCGTCAGGCGCGGGCAGTGGCCGCTGGCGAGGCTGCGGATATCGCTTTCGAGGCTTCACGTTTCGTGGACGCGATCCCCGCATTCACCACGTACCTGCAGAGCGAGCCTTTCGATGTGGAGCGGGCGTTGCGGCTTGCAATCTCACACCAGTTCGTCGCTGAAACAGGAGATCAGCACCTCGTGCGGTCGATTGAGTTGCTGCGTGCGCTGCAACTCCATGCTCCCGATCGACTTGAGGTCATCCGTGAACTCGGTCGGCTCTACGCTCGGGTCGGGTTGCACGCCGAAGCGATCGCCCTTGCCGATCGGATGGCAACCCGGTCCGGCGGTTGGGGGCCGGAAACCATCCACCTCAAGTCTCGCGGGCTTGCCGCATTGCACCGGTTCCGAGACCTGAAAACTTGGCTTGACCAGCTCGAAGACTCCACTTCAGGCGACGAGACGCTCCAAGTCGCCATCCTCGAAGCACGAATCATCGCGGCCTTTGGCGAGCAACACTGGGCGGCCGTTGACGAAAAAGCGACCGAGTACCTCGAAACCGAGAACTCTTGGGATGCGATGGTTTTGATGGCCGCCGCCGAAGCTGGAGCCCGCGGCGCTGCAGAGAATGGAAGATTCTCTGTGGCACTCGCGACCCGCCACGCCGAATACCCAGACGATGCGACGCTGACCCTGATCGCGGCCAGCGTTGCGCGACTCGCCGGAGATCCCGAGCTCGCGGGCGCGCACCTGTCGCACGGTTTGAACCTGGAGCACGGTCGGGACGATGAAGAATCCTTGATGCTCTATTTCGCAGAAGCTCAAAGGCAGTACCAGTCCGGGGAGGCGATCCGAGCAATTCGTGATGTCGTTGTTTTCGCACCGAGGCCGGTGTACCGGGAGGCGCTTGCAGCGAACCTGTCCTTCAGTTCTCAATTTGAAAAAGTACTCGTGGATCTGCCGGATGACGCCGCGGCCCGCGTCGCCGGTGACACCGCTTCGGGCTATCGAGCTCTTGCGCTTTTTGAAGAAGGGAAAGACCGGGAGGCCGAGGCTGCTCTGGCTGAGCTGGTACAGAAAGCCACGAGCCCTGAGGCGCTCGCTTGGTCCGTGGTTCTTGGTGCCGTCTACCGCGATGCGCCGAGCCCGATAGAGGTGGTGGAGGCCTCGGCAACGGCGCTCCAGGCCGATCCGCAGAATCCGTTTGTCCATTTCTGGCGAGGACAGGCCTTCCGCAAGCTCGGGGAGAAGGAGATCGCGGTCACCGCATTGGCGAGAGCCACCGACCTCGCTCCGCTCTGGCCCGCTCCCGCCTTGGCCTTGGCAGAAGTGACGCTGGAACTCAATGATCCTGTTCGCGCGTGGGCCGCGGCCCAGGAAGCCTTCCGTCGCAGAGCCTCTAACGAGGCGCTCGCCGCCGTGGCCATGGCGTGTGCCGAACTGCCCGATGCTGAGCGTTCGCGCGAGATCGACCGGCAAGTACTCGACCTCCTCGCGGCTTTGGCTGACGACACGCTGCGCCAGCCCGCCGTGGCGATTGCGCTTCCGCGGATCCTGGCGAGGGTGGGGGAGTCCGATCGAGCACGAGAGGAGTTGGCACTTGCTTCTGCGGGTGCAGCACAATGGCCGATGCCATGGCGACGGCGATTGATTGAGACGGTCTCCGCGAGCCCCACGCTCTCGAAACTCGTCCCCGAGGGACCCGAGTGGTCGGCACTCGTATCGGGAATCGAGGAGAGCGATCGAGCAGCGGCCGACAACGCGGCCTCGCGATGGCTTGAGGCACTTTCCGATCAGGTGAGCCGTGGAGCGATGCTGCCCGAGGAATTGCTCACGCAATTGCGCAACAGGCTCGTGGAGGAACCCGTCGATCGGTCCTTCGTGCGCGCCGCATTGGCGAACCGGTGGGTCGCTGCCGATGAGGCCTCCGTCGCGTCGCTCACCGAGCATTTGCAGGATCTGGTGGGCCGGGAATCGGTCCAGTGGCGGGTGGCCGAGGCACGTCGGCTGATCCGCTTCGGGCGAGCCGGCACCGACCTCGGTGTCGCGATCGACCACCTCCGGGGGGTTGTCGCCGTGGCGCCGAGGCTGGCGGAACCCCAGCTGCTCCTTTCCCGGGCCTTCCTGTCGCAAAACAACCGACCAGCGGCTGTCGCGGCACTCGAGCGAGTGAAGGCCATGCCGGACGTGTCGCTCGATGTCAATCTGGAGTTGGCGAACCTCTACGCCGCGCTCGGCGACTTGGATCGGGCTCGCTGGGAGGTCGAGCGTGCTGAGGCAAAACTGGACGCCGGATCGCCCGCTCAAGTAGGCCAGACTGCCGGGCTGCTCGCTCGGTTGGGGAGCATCGAACGAGCGATCCGCATCCTCGAAGCCGACGCCGAGCCAACCGAAAGCAACGGGATTCTGCTCGCCAATTTTTACCGGCGTCAGGGACGCTACCGGGAGGCAGAGAGCCTTTACCGACGGCTGCTGGAGAATCCCTCGTCCACCGTGGTTCAGCTGACCGCCGACTTTTTCGCGTCCGACGGGAGGCTCGAAGAGGCTCATACCACCCTGGATCTTCTAGGATCACTCGACCTGCTGCCGGGGCTGGAGGCACAGATCCGGGCCGGCGTGATCATGCGGCACGAGTCGGTGGAAAAGGGCTACGCGGTGCTTCGCGATGCTGCAGAATCCGCCGACATCCAACCGGATGCCGGTCTGTGGCGTCGGCTGATCGGGCTGACCGTACGGCTGCGGCCGCCCGAGGACGTGCTCGAACTGATCGGCCGAGCTGTCGATCGATTTCCCGCTTCGCCGGAGATCGTGGATCTCGCGAAGAACGCGGAGATCTGGGAAGCCACGCTCCCGGAACCGGCTCTCTGGCCGCTCCTCGTGAGCATTTTTGAGAATCCTGATCGCCAGCGGGAGGGCACGCTCGTCCTGCGGGAGTACGTCGATCTCCTGAAGCAGAACGTTCCCCCGGAGCGGGTGGCGGACGCGATGCGGCGCTCAGCGGACCTCTACCCGCGTTTTTTACCACTACAGAGCGTCACCGTGCAGTTGCTCCAGCGACTCAACCGTTTCGAGGACGCGACGGCGGTCGCCATCCGGGCGATGGCGTCTTTTCCCGAAGCGGTGGAGCCGGCCTGGATGGCGGCGGAGGCGATGGCCGCTGCAGGCCGCTGGTCAGAGGCGCTTGTTCTCGCGCGCGAGTGGCGTCAGCGCTCCAGCATCGAATCCATCGCGGCGGACCTGATGATCGCCGAAGCGCGGTTTGCCGGCGGCGACACGGCCGGAGGGATCGAAGAACTGACGCCGCACCTGCAGCGAGCGCTTCAGGATCCCGAGCGCTTCGCTTCCGTACTGCTCGGCGCAAGCCGCATTCTCGTGGATGCGGGAGAGCCGGAGCGTGCGGAGGAGATCCTCGCGCCGCTCCTCCGGACCGGGCAACGCTGGCGTTTTGCTTGGACGAGTATCGCCGTGCTGCTGCTCGACGACCGCGATACCTGCGAGCGTTGGCTGCTCCGGGTGGCGTCTGAGATTGACCGCGAGAACCTCCCCGAGCAACTGATGTTGGTTCAGGGGATGCGTACCGCCGCCGAGCGCTTTGAAGCGGACGCCGCTTTGTCCCGGATGGCCCGGGACCGCCTCGACGACCTGTTGGTTCAGCCGAATCCGCCGGGTGACGCCTACCTGCTCCTGGCGATGATGGAAGAAGGCGACGGCGACGCCGCGAGTGCGATGCGTGGCTACCGCCGGACGCTGGAGCTCGACCGTGACAACATCGTTGCCTTGAACAACCTCGCCATGCTGGTGCTTGGACACGCTGGGGATCCTGAGGAGGCGATCACGCTCGCGCGGCGGGCGACCGAGCTCCAGCCTCACGCGGCATCGGTCTGGGACACGCTTGGTGCCGCTCAGCGGGCGGCTGGCCGGCTGGGAGCCGCCGCAGAGGCGATGCAGACCGCTGTTCGATTGGAACCGACGCGTGCCGTTTGGCAGGAGCGTCTGGCGGAAGTGCTGATCGAACTCGACCGCGTCGACGAGGCAAAACGCGGGTCGGAGTCCCCATAGATGGTGAGTCCCGCTGGTCGATTGGAGGAGATGCGGGGAACGCCTCAACCCCCGTCAAGGACCAGATTTCACCGTCCGGTGGCGTCTGCGAGGATAGAGGGCGTACTTCGTCGCTGGATGCAGAATCAGAGATCAACGCCTGGTGTCTGTGGTGCACAGGAGTAAGATGGATGTTGATGGAGATTAACCGTCGGTCAGGACCCCCAAATCCGGGTTCGGCCAAGACACCGTGGGAACTACTTGGATTGAACATGAAAAAGCACATTCTGGCACTCGCAATCAGCACCCTCTCGGTCATCTCGACCGCGGGTGCGGCGACCATCAACTTTGCAGCAATGACGGATGCCCCGTTTGCCGCCGCCAACAGCCTGACCGCGACGATCGGGTGGCTCGATATCTCGGCAAATCCTGGCACCGTTCCTGGATTTATCCCCGCAGGGCAGTCGCCGCGGCTTGGCATCGGTCAAGGCATCGGCGATCGTGACGGGCTTGGCGTCTATCCCGAGACGGGCCTGTTGAACCAGGGCGATCCCGAGGTCGAGCGAACGCAGTCGGTCACCTTCGAAGCAAACGACGGTCGCAGCTTTACCGGAATCATGCTGGGGAGCGTGGGTCGGGAAGTGACTGGCCGCTTCGACTTCCTGGATGATGCCTCCAGAAGCTTTGCGTTTGCTGACCAGTCGCCCTTAGGCCAGATTTCTCGGACCTTTTCTTTCGCGAGTCCTTACCTCGGCCGTTTGCAACTGAGCATCAGCCGCGGAGGCGTGGCCGTGGCGAACATCGTGGCGACTCCGCTGCCGGCTTCCGCTTGGGCAATGCTGCTGATTGGATCGGGAGCGGTCGGGGTGCAGGTAGCGCGTCGTCGTCGTCTCCGTGCTGCTTGACCTTGAGGTTGGCGGCTCGGCCAGATTTTGAGGGTGCGGAGCAGGCTTAGCCGGTGGTTCTACCGCCGGCTTTTTGCCGTAGATACAGACCTTCAGGCATGGGCGTGGCCTTGGAGGCTTTTCAAGACGTGGATCGTGATGGATCTACGTCACTGCCACCCGAACACTGATCAGTTCTTCGCTGTACATCAGTGATTTTGCCGTGTCGAGATCTCGTTGCAAGGGCTTTGTTTAGAAATGTTTCTCCTCCGATGCCGTCCTATGATCTGCTTCAGAGATTTCACAAATTGTCGCCAAGTGGGTGGAGAAGCGCAATGAGAGGCATCCTCCTCGCTGGGGGCCACGGCACCCGGCTGTCCCCGCTCACCGGGGCGATCAGTAAGCAGTTGCTGCCGGTCTACAACAAGCCGATGATCTATTACCCGCTCAGCGTGCTCATGCTCGCGGGGGTCCGGGAAGTCATGATCATCTCGACGCCGAGGCACCTGCCGCTGTTCCGGGAGGTGCTCGGTGATGGTGACGCTTGGGGCATGAGCTTCCACTTTGTGGAGCAGCCGGAGCCGAAAGGGCTGGCGCAGGCATTCACGCTGGAGCCGTCGTTCCACGCGGGGGAGCCGGTGAGCCTCATCCTTGGAGACAACCTCATCTACGGGGCGGGCGTGCGGAAGAGCCTGATCGATGCCGCGACGCGGGTGTCGGGCCAGCCGAAACAGCCGGGGGGAGCGGCGATCTTCGGATTTCCCGTTCGGGATCCGCGGGCGTATGGGGTGGTGGAACTCGACGATGACGGGCGGCCGGTGGCCATCGAGGAGAAGCCGGCGGAGCCCAAGAGCCACCTGGCGGTGCCGGGGCTGTATTTCTATGATGAGACGGTGGGGGAGCGCGCTGCCGATCTCGCGCCTTCGGCTCGCGGAGAGATCGAGATCACCGACCTGAACCGCACCTACCTCGCGGAGGGCAAGCTGCACGTGGAGCGGTGGGGGCGCGGCACGGCCTGGTTCGATGCGGGCACGCACGAGTCGCTGCTGGAGGCGCAGAATTTCGTGCGGACGGTCGAGGCCCGGCAGGGCACGATGATCGGCTGCCCGGAGGAGATCGCCTTTCACCACGGCTGGATCGACGCCGACCGGATGAACCGGCTGGCGGACGGCATGGGCGACAACGGCTACGCGGATTACCTCCGTTCGCTGGCCCGGCCGAGCGAGGGGACCGCGGACGCCTGGGTCTGATCGCGATGAACATCGACAGACTCGACATCGAAGGCCTGCTGCTCTTCACGCCCCGCCGCATCGGCGATGGGCGGGGCTTTTTCTCGGAGGTTTACTCCGCGGCGAAGCTCGCCGAGGTGGGCATCACGGAAGCCTTCGTTCAGGACAATCACTCGGTTTCGGAACTCGCCGGCACGCTGCGGGGGCTGCACTTCCAAGCGGCACCCGCGGCGCAAGGGAAGCTCGTGCGGGTGGGGCGGGGGCGGATCCTCGACGTGGCGGTGGACCTGCGGGTGGGCTCGCCGAGCTACGGGCAACACGCCGCCGTGGAGCTCTCCGCGGAGGCGTGGACGCAGCTGTGGGTGCCGCCGGGATTCGCCCACGGCTTCGCGACGCTGGAGGATGACACGGAGGTGCTCTACAAATGCACCGTGGGGTACGAGCCCTCGGCGGAGGGCGGGCTCGCGTTCGATGACCCGGCGCTCGGGATCGAGTGGGGCGTTGACGCGGCGGCGGCGGTCACGAGCGAGAGGGACCGCCGCTGGCCGCGGCTGGCCGAACTGACCAGCCCCTTCCGGATGGGGCTGCCCCGTGGGTGAGGTGGGCGGCAGGATTGGCGTCACCGGCCCGCACGGGATGCTCGGGCGGGCGGTGATCGAAGCACTGGCGAGGCGCGGGCAGCCGGTTCTCCCGCTCGGGCGGGGCCTTCTCGACTTCACGCGGTCCGCGGACTGGGGGGCGCTGCCTCCGGGGCTGACCGGCGTCATCAACTGCGCGGCATACACGGCGGTGGATGACGCGGAGACGGACGAGGCGGCCGCGACCGAGGTGAACGGCCACGCGGTAAGTCGCCTGGCGGAGCGGTGCGGCGAGGCGGGCATCCCGCTCGTCCACATCGGCACCGACTACGTCTTCGACGGTGCGGCGAGTGAGCCCTATGAGGTGGACGACCCCCGCCGGCCCGCCACGGCCTACGGCCGCTCCAAGCTCGCGGGGGAGATGGCACTCGAGGCGTCCGGAGCGGACTGGCTGTGCGTGCGGACCTCCTGGCTGCACGGGGCGTGGGGGAGCAACTTCGTCCGCACCATCCTGAAGGCGCTGACGACGCGGGACCGGCTCGACGTGGTGGACGATCAGCGCGGGCGACCGACGGAGGCCTGCTCGCTCGCGGCTCTGCTCCTCGACCTCCTTGCAGCGGACGCCCGCGGCTTCCTTCACGGGTGCGATGGCGGTGAGGCAACGTGGTTCGATCTGGCGCGGGCGGTCGCGGATTCGGTGGGGCGGGCGCACGACGTGCACCCGACGGACTCTTCCGCGTTCACACGGCCCGCACCCCGCCCCGCGTACTCGGTGCTCTCACTGGAAGAGACCGAGCGGCTGCTCGGCCCCCGCCCTCACTGGTCCGCATCACTTGACGCCTCCCTCCGGCGGCTCCAGGCCGCCGCCACGACTCCCGAAACCCCTGATTCATGAAGATTCTTCTCACCGGCGGCTGCGGCTTTATCGGCAGCAACCTGGTGCGCCACCTGCTCCGGGAGACGGAGCACGATGTGGTGAACCTTGATTCGCTCACCTACTCGGGCACGCGGACCAGCCTTGCGGACGTGAACGGGAGCCCGCGGTACCGGTTCGTGAAGGGGTCGATCTGTGACCATCGGGTGGCCGATGCGCTCGTGCGGGAGGCGGATGCGGTGCTGCACCTGGCGGCGGAGTCGCACGTGGATCGGTCGATCCAGGACGGGCGGGTGTTCATGGAGACGAACGTGATCGGGACGCAGACGCTGCTCGATGCGCTGCGGCGGGATCCGGCGGGGAAGGGCAAACGCTTCGTTCACGTGAGCACGGATGAGGTCTTCGGGGACCTCCCGCTGGAGGACGTGGACGCCCGCTTCGATGAGGACAGCGCGTACAACCCGAGCAGCCCGTACGCGGCGAGCAAGGCGGCGAGTGACCTGGTGGTGAAGGCGTACACGCGGACGTTCGGGCTGAACGCGTGCATCACGCACTGCTCGAACAACTTCGGGCCGTGGCAGTTCCCCGAGAAGGTGATCCCGCTGTTCCTGACGCGGCTGATGGCGGGGAAGAAGGTACCGCTCTACGGGGACGGGAAGAACGTGCGGGACTGGCTGCACGTGGAGGACCACTGCGCGGCGCTTCTCGCGGTGCTGGAGCGGGGGCGGGCGGGGGAGAGCTACGGCATCGGGGCGGAGAACGAGCGGAGCAACCTGGAGCTGACGCAGGCGCTGCTCGCGTGCTTCGGGCTGGGCGAAGACCGCATCGAGCCGGTGGCCGACCGGGCCGGGCACGACCTGCGCTACGCTATCGACGCCCATAAGCTGATGAACGAACTAGGCTGGAAGCCATCGCTACAGTTTGAAGAAGGCATCGAGAAAACGGTTGATTGGTATCTGGCCAACGAAGAATGGCTGGAGAATGTGACTTCGGGTAACTATCAGAAATACTACGAAGACCAATACGGATAGGGGCTGAGGAATTGAAGGGCGAAAGGGTTGAAGGATTGAATCAATTTGGAACCGGATTGTCAGCGACTCTATTACATTATGCTGGGCATCGGACACGGAGAAATTGAGTTTTACCATTCCACCTTTCATCAGCAAACCTTTACGACCCACCTGGATGGAAACGTATTCGTATCTCCTTTCGGAAACAATCATCTCTATAATCTCAAAGTAGGCACCGGGATTTCTCTGATGTACGTTTCTGATGCCTTCCCCCGGCGATACGAAGCGGCTCGGCGAGAAAATAGAGCCTCGATAGGTGTGAATATGATCATGGAACATGAGTTTATGCTAAACGAAAGATCTTTGATTGGCCTGAAAATGATGATCCAGCCCTACCTCAACGGAGATATTGCCAGCACCTTGTTGCTGAAGTTTGGTAGAAAGTTTTAACTCCGTAACGCAATCTACCAACGAAAGTCATTCCTCTTCATTTTTTTGTGTATATTCGGATAGAACTAATTTTTATGGAAGCCCTTGCTACCCAAAAAGTATCTGTTGAAGCATACTTAGAAGCTGAACGTGAAAGCGAAGGAAAATACGAATACCATGATGGAGTTATTATACCCATGTCAGGAGCTAGTATAACGCATAATCTTATTGTAAGTAAATTAATTCGTCTGCTGGGCAATGCTATGGAAGATGAACGGGAAGGATATACTGTTACAGGAAGCGACCTTAAGGTTTTTATTGATACATTTAATCGTTTCGTATATCCTGATATAGTAGTTATTCAGGGAGAACCGAAAATTAGCAAACCTTAT
>JAULKR010210984.1:0-15949 GCA_032356305.1 Prasiola linearis | reverse complement strand
GGCAGTGCTCACCATCACCATTTTATTAGTTGGATTATACATCGCTTTCGTGAACCTGACCAACCCTAAAAAAGAAAAAGAATGATTCACGACTGTAAGCGATTGCTAACGGTCTGGCGTGTATGGGTAGTGAGATGTAGCATTTTAAAGCAATAGATATGTATCCAAATTTTAAAAAGTATTCAAAGTTTAAAGATTATAAAACAACAACTAGCGGAACAACCGCTTTAAACCGTGGGAATCGACCTGCCTATCACACTCGCTCATTACCTATACACGGTGTTAGCAATAGTGACCCACTAAATCAAACAATTATGCAAGTACAAGACTACAAAAAACTATTAAACCACGCATTTGATGCTGGTATGAGATATTCTATCGATTTAGATAATGATGGTAATTATATAGACTTTGAAAAATGGTTTAATAGTCTGAGCGAGTTTGAACGCCAGACCGTTAGCAATAATGAGCAGACCGAGAATAAATGTGATGTATGCGGTAGTGAAAATACAATAGTCGCACCTCATATGGGCGGCAATTGCCTTGATTGTAATCCTATATAACATTTATGAAGGGATGCGACCCCTTGTGGGTCATTATTGCTAACTAGTATATATAATCAATCAGAAATACAATAAACTAATATTCAAATGAATAAGCTATTAAAGCGGCTCAAAAATGAGACTTTTGAAAGATCAAAGCATTCAGATAGTGTCAAATATGAGACATCTTTAAAAATACTTCAATTGGTTGATTTAAGGATGAGTAAAAAGATCACTCAAGAAACTATGGCTCATCAATCAAAAGTAAGTTTAGCAACTGTAAAGAGATTTGAATCATTGCAATGTGACAGTCTATTGTTGTTTAATACTTACAAAGGAATCCTCAAATTATAAGTACCATTCAATCAACAGGACTAAAACTCCACAACATAACTACTTAACTCCCTCAAATTTGTAACTCATAATTAATATTGGGTTATAAATGCGCATTGCTAGTGCTTTCACAATTCCTACTATCAACAGGTCCACCACAGGTCAAGATATCAGTGGTGGGCTATTTGGTGGTTGGGCATTTGGTGGTGGTACATCCAGCAATAAGGTAGTCAATACAAAAAACGCATTAAGCATTGCCGCATACTACAATGGTGTGGACCAGATCTCAAACGACCTGGCAAAACTACCATTCCAGGTATATGAGCGTACAGACAACGGCCGCACTCGCGACCGCAGCAACCCAATAGACAAATTAATTAGCAGCGATCCTTCCAACTTGATGACCAGCTTTATCTGGCGCAAGATGATGATCCAGTCAGCAATCAATAAAGGTGATGGCTTTAGCGTCATCCTACGCAATGGATCAGGCGTACCGGCAGAATTACGGTTTATAGACTACTACGATGTTCTCAAAGTGTTCAAATACGACAATGACATCTGGTATCAAATTAAGGGTTATGGAACCCTTAACAGTCAGGATGTGTTTCATATCATGGGCTATTCAGAAAATGGCCTGCGTGGTTGTAGCGTGATACACTATGCTGCACAATCTATGGGCATTTCATTAAACGCTCAAGAGTTTGCATCAAAGTCTTATGATAATAAGGCCATCTCTACAGGTGTACTAGAGACAGATAAAACCATTACTTCAACCAGTAAACCACTAGTAGCAACTGCATTTTCAAATGCAATGAATGAGTCTACCAACTTCCGTACAGCCGTACTGGATGAAGGGATGACCTACAAGCGCATTAGCTTAACACCTGCGGAGTTACAATTCATAGAAACACAAGCCAACGGTGTGATAGAGATCGCACGCTGGTTAAACATAGCACCGCAAAAACTCAAGGACATGGCAAATGCAAGCTATGCATCCCTAGAGTTTATCAATATATCGCACTACAGCGACTGCATGCTGCCATGGTTAATTAAGTATGAGGCAGAGGCAGATCGCAAACTGTTCTCACCAGCACAGCGTCAAACTAGATACACAAAGTTCAACATCAACGCACTCATGAGTGCAGATGCAAAAACACGTGCAGAATTCTACAGCAAAGCCATCATGATGGGTTGGTTGACTCAAAACGAGGTGCGAGCATTTGAAAACATGAACAGCAAGGGCGATGATCATGACAACCTATTGACACCAGTCAACGCACAGTCCATCGATCAAATCAATGCCAAACTTAAAACACTGGAATCCAATGCCTAAAAATAAACCTACAAACGCAGTCCAGACACGCACCATCGCCTTACGCAATCCAGCGCAAGTAGATAACAGTACAGAAAATCGCACCTATGAGTTTGTGATTTCTAGCGAGTCACCAGATACGTATGGAACCGTTTTCATGGCAGACGGTTGGGATATGACGCGTTATGCCAGCAATCCAGTAGTGACCTACAATCACCGTGCAGGCAGTGATGATCCAGATGATATCATAGGCACCAGCCGTGTATATCGTGATGGCAATGATTGGATAGGCGAGGTAACACTAGAGCAGGGAAACCCTAAAGCAGACAAGATCAAGCGCAAGATTGATAATGGCACCATGAGAGGTGCCAGCATCGGTGCATTGGTTCATGAGGGTGCTTACGGCGACAAGCAGCGCAATCAAGATGAGGGTACACTATACTTCTCACGTCAGGAATTGCTAGAGTGGTCCATCGTTGGGATCAATAGCAATCCAGATGCCGTAAAGCGCAACCAGGAAAGTATCAATACCGCTTTCGCGAAAGCGCAAACACCACAACCACAAGAACAACAAAGAAAAACTGCAACACTCGATGAGTTTGAAGCAGCACAATTAGTAAATAAATATCGTTAAAATGAAAAAATCTATTCAATTGAAGCAAAGATTAGCAACGCTGATCACTGCACAAGACACGCTCATCGAGTCAAGATCTGCAAACACAGATGGAGCCTTTACAGATGAGCAAGCAACCGAATTTCGCAACCGTCAGGCCGAGATCGTAAAACTTGACAATCAGATCAAGGACGAGGAAGCCATCGAGGCAGCCCAGCAACGTGCAGCAGCACAAGCAGCAGATGTTACTCCAGCCATTCCAGGCGGTCGTCAAGATCGTGGTGAGGAAGCTGAGAAGAAAAAGGTAGCAAAACGCTACAGTGTTCTTAAGGCAATCCGTGAAGCTGGATCTAATTCATTGACTGGTTTAGAGAAAGAAATGGATCAAGAACTGCGCAACGAGGCTCGTGAGTCTGGTCGTGAGATCGCTCGCAATGTGCGTGTGATGGTTCCATTCAATGTACTACGTGCTGCAGAGCAAACTGTATCTGAGGATGGTGGTTTGTACGGTGGCCAGTTAGTGCAAAACGCAGCTCCTAGAGTTCAAATGCCTTTCACGCCTAAATTGTTCCTTGAGCAACTGGGTGCAACACGTCTATCAGGTTTAACCGGTGGTGATGTTCCATTGCCTACAATGGACCAGTACCAGTTTGAATTCTTAGCAGAGACTGCATCTGTAACTCGTCAAAAAGTTGCAATTGATGGACCAGTATTGTCTGCAAAAAGAATGGCAGCACAGGTCGGTATTGCAAATCGTTTGATCATGCAAGCATCTCCTGATGTTGAAGGAATGGTGAGAAACAACTTGCGCCGTGGTTATGATATCAAGTTGCAAGAAGTAGCAATCAATGGATCCGGTACAGGTTACACACCTAAAGGGATCTTGAACTATGCAAACATCTTGCTAGCATCTGCAACAGTAGCTGGTGATTTGACCTATGCACAAGCAGTGGAACTTCAAGGTTTGATTGAAAGCGCAAATTCTACTGAGCAATCACTAGGGTATTTATTCTCTCCAGCGCTTAAAGCGATAGCAAAAACAACAATTGTGGATGCTGGATCTGGAAGATTCATTGCAAATGGTAATGAGTTGGATGGTTACAACTACGTTTCATCATCTCTAGTGCCTGAATTAGGAGGTAATAAGGTGATGATCTTTGGAGACTGGTCTCAGTTATTCATTGGTGAATGGGGTGGTATTGGACTTAGTGCAGACAGCACAAGTGCAGAGGCTGCTGGTGCAGACAGCACAATCGTGACCATGAATGCTCATGTTGATGTGGCTGTGGCAAATGAGAATGCATTTGCAGTAAATAAATTCTTGAACTAAAAATCCATTTGGTTTTCTAGCGAGGTGCTCTTGATTGATGCGCCTTGCTAGTTTTCCAAAATGATTTTAAAAATAGATATCATGCCTAAAAAAGCAACGACTTCAAAAAAATCAGATGTGACTAAAGTTACCATCACGGCACCTCCAGCGGGTGTGTTCATGTTGCCTTACAATGTAGGGCAAACAGTAGATGTTGACAGTAAGATTGCAGACGAGATGATGGATCTAGGTTACGCAAAACCTGCAAAATAAGTTACCATGAACTACACCATCACACCACTAGATTCTGATAAGTATTTGACGCTCGCAATGGCAAAAAAGCATTTGCGCATAGAGGCAGATTTTACTGAGGAAGATGAATTGATTACAGAAAGCATTGAGGCTGCTATCGCACAGGTAGAGAATCATTGCGCTGTCATATTTGGTGAGCGTGATTTTGAAGTAACAGTGCAAGACTTTAAAAGTAAGATCCAGTTGCCAGTGTATCCAGTGAATTCCATCACTGCGATCAATTACAAAGATGTAGATGGTGCAGATGCAACATTGCCGGTAGCATCTTACAAGATGTTTGGCTTGCAACAGGACCGCAGCAACAGCATCAACATATTGGGCAATGCTCCTGCAGTAGAATCAGACAACCCTGCAGCAATAACCATCACCGGTAGAGTAGGACTTGCAAAGGTTCCAGGTGATGTAAAAAAGGCAGTCAAATTATTAGTAGGTGATGCAGATACCTACCGTGAAGATCGCCCTATGGCCGGTACAGATCGCGCAGTATCACAATTGCTTAGACCTTATAAATACTAAGAAAATGAAACAATTTATGAAGCTTCGCAGCTTGCTCTTTATCATGTGCATCGGGATGATGTGTATGAGTGGACTCTCTACCGCTACAGAGGACCACGGGCAAAATC
Source organism: Prasiola linearis (assembly GCA_032356305.1). NCBI lineage: Eukaryota > Viridiplantae > Chlorophyta > Trebouxiophyceae > Prasiolales > Prasiolaceae > Prasiola > Prasiola linearis. Next base: position 10,905 of record JAULKR010210984.1, on the reverse strand, counting down.
AGGATCTCCATAGCATGATCATCAATGATGTTCTGACTATGGATAATGTAGCCAGTGCAAATCATCTTGCAATCGTGCCTAGTGCAGTTGCGATAGATGTGAAAAGTCTAACCATTAAAGATGCCGCAAACATCACAGATGATCATCGAATTGATCAGCCAGATGTGCAATTCAATGATGTTAGGAACGTAGCCAATTTCAACTCCTCAAAACACCAGGCTAGATACCAGCATCAGTCTTTTAGGAACCAGGCACAAGGGTTAAATAATAGATCAATCGCAAAAGCAGATCTAGATCCAGGATGGCAAACTGCAACTAAAGATTACAACTAACGCTTAATAGCAAAATAACACCAGCTCATAAGCATTGAACCGCTTATGGGTTACTAAAGAAACGCTCATTGAAAGAATCACCATTCATAGGACAAATGGACAGACGCCTCGCGATAAGTTATCGGGATGAGATAGAGTCCACGACTGGTGAGAATGCAATCACGTTTCAACCCATTGCAACCGTATGGGCGCAATACAAGGATAAAAGCGGCACACTCTCGCAAGAGGAAAAGGTGCTGCATGTAAACACTAGGGAATACATGATCAGGTATCGCAGTGATATCTGGAGCAAACGTCTAGAGTTGATGGTAGAGGAAGATGGTGTGATATACAGGGTGTATCATGCAGAGCAGCTGGATAGAAACAAGTTTATCAAGTTAACGGCAACAGTACATGAGTAGCAAGTCGATCATTGAGGTAGAAGGTTTTACAGCCTTGCAAAACAAGCTCAAAAAGCTAGGCAGCAATGACCGCAAACGGCGTACTGAAATGCTTAAGGTATTAAGACAGTCTGCAAAGGCAACCTTGAAGGCCGCACGTGATGAGGCTCCAGTAAGTAAAAAGGAGCATTTGATATCTGGTAGACGTTCGCGTCGTGTGATCCAGCCGGGAAACCTTAAAAAGTCTATCGGGAATATCACTGGTAAGAGTAAAACGGTGCCTACTATTTATGTAGGGCCACGAGTGAAAGGAAAGAATCTTGGTTTTTATGGTGCCTTTGTGCATGGCGGTACAAAGACGCAAAGTCCTAACAAGTTTATGGATCGAGCTTACAGCCGCACAAGAGGTCAAGTCACTGCAGAAACAGAACAAAACGTCGCAAGGTATATCCAGCGGCAAATAGATAAACTAAGCAATGCTTAAACAGGACAGCGAGGAATTATATAACGAACTCAAAGCAATGAATGCGGCCATCACGCCTGCACCATTCTTTACAAAGTTCTACCCTATAGTGGCAGACAATGGTGCAAAAGAGCCTTACTGCAACTATTCCTTGTCTAAAACTCCCATAGGGACAAAAGATGGATTGAGGTATTATGATCTCACGTTCACTGTAGTAGCAGATTCCTATAACGCAATGGCAGACGGTGTGGATCACCTGACGGCCTATTTTGATAATCACATACAGTTCAAGTTCCAGGGATCAAATCCACGATATGTGGATGCCATGGATAGGGCTGTGATCGATACAACATACACTTTTAAAATTAGATAATCATGGCAGTATATGACGGCTCAGATTTAAGGTTTACACTCAATGGAAACACCGTTTTTCATGCAACCAGTTGTTCTATCTCGATGACGAGAGCAACAAAAGAGCGTGCAACAAAAGATACCAATGGTACTGAGGTAGCAAAGGGCATCAAATCCTGGTCTGGATCAGGTGATGGTCTTGCAGTGTTGGAATTGCCAGCAGGCGTGACAACGGCAATAGCTTTTGATGGTCTTTTTGATGCTTACAATGATGATACAGATGCACTCATCGATGTAGAATTTACTTTAGGTTCAGCTGGAACGACTGGTGATGTCTATTACAAGGGTAAAGCCATCTTGACACAGCTAGACATTACAGCACCTAATGAGGAAGATGCAACAGCAAGTTTCTCTATCACCGGTAGTGGTGTAGTAGAGAAAGCAACAATCGTATAACCTATGGACGCCCAGACAGTGACTATAGTAATACAAGGTGTTAGCTATAGAATGAAATTTGGTTATGGTGCTTTGCGTATGCTAGGCAGGTATTGGAATGTTGATGACTTGCAAGAAGTATTCTCACGTCTGGGCAAGCTCGGTGATCTCTCTACGGGAAAACTGGGCTTTGAGGCGTTAGACACTATTGGGGAAATTGCTCTGGCTGGTATTGCAGTAAGTGATAATCCAGATTATGACTTTGGCAGTGATGAGATTGTCAATGTATTGATGCAAGATCCAGATAAGATGAGTGAGATTATCACCGCTTTTGTAGCAGCAATGCCTAGTCAAGATAAACCAGGTGCAAAAAAAAAGAAGGCACCAGTCAAGAAACAGACCAGGATCAAGAAATCTTAACCTGGGACAGACTAGAGCAAATATGTGGTGAGTTGGCAATGCCTCTTAAAGACTTTTACCAGCACACACCACGGCAGTTCTTAAACTATTTGAAAGGAGTTCGCTTTCGCGAAAGCGAAAACTATAAAAACTCTATGGAAAACATGAGATGGCAGGCATTCTTTAATGTGTTGCCTCACTATGATTCCAAAAAGAATGGAAAGCTATCACCAGAAAAGTTGCTGCCATTCTCCTGGGAACAACCAGAAAAAAACGAAACAGTAAAAAAAGACGATGCAGAGTCCAGAGTTTTCTGGGGTCGCGTCGATCAATCAAAAGCTAAAGCCTAAACCTAATGGCAAACCTTGCATCCATCAATATAAAGTTCGCTGCAGATCTTAAGGATTTTAGCAGCAAGATGGATAATGCAAACCGCAAGATCCAGGGTATAGGTAAAAATCTGCAAAAAGTAGGGACCAACTTAAGCATAGGTGTGACGGCACCGATCGTGGCGCTGGGCACGGCCAGCGTCATTGCTTTTGATAAACAGGCTAAGGCTATTGCACAAGTAGAGGCAGGCTTAAAATCGACTGGGAATGCTGCCGGTAAAACCAAACAGGAACTGCTGGATCTTGCATCTGGATTACAAAACAATTCTCTTTTTGGCGATGAGGAAATCTTAAAAGATGTCACTGCACAATTACTAACCTTTACAAACATTGCTGGTGATCAGTTTGACCGTACCCAATTAGCGGCACTAGATCTTGCTACACGTCTGGATGGTGACTTAAAAAGCGCCTCTATCCAATTAGGTAAGGCCTTGAATGATCCTGTGGCAAACCTATCTGCATTATCCAGATCTGGTATTCAGTTCACTAAGGAGCAAAAAGCAACCATTAAATCTCTAGTAGACACCAATAGACTGGCAGATGCTCAAACCATCATCCTTGATGAATTGCAAAAGCAATACGGTGGTGCTGCAGAGGCTGCATCAAAAGCTGGTCTAGGACCTTTCAAGCAATTACAAAACTCTATAGGTGATTTAACTGAGGAATTTGGCGCCATCATTACAGAGGCGTTGATTCCTTTTGTGGATTACGTCAAGGGACTGGTATCTGAATTTCAAGGTCTGGATCAATCTACTAAAAAGATCATTGTAGTAGTAGGTGCGCTGGCTGCTGCAGTAGGTCCATTGCTTGTGGCGCTGGGCTTTATGTTGACCACAGTGGTTCCAGGGTTAGTGGCGGCGTTCACATCATTAAGTGCAGTACTTCTTGCAAATCCCTTTGGTGCTGCAGCGGTGGCAGTAGGTTTATTAGTGGCTGCATTTGTAGCACTCAATGCTGGCACAGCTAAAACGGTACAGCAACAGTCTATACTAGCACAAGTCAATGACACGGCTAGTAAAAGCATTGCAAACCAAAAGGCAAAACTAGAGCAGCTGCTCGTCGTGGCTCGTGATGAGAAAGTAAGTAAAGAGCAACGTATCAAGGCTATTAAGGACTTGAATGCGCTGGCTCCTAAATATCTGGGCGATTTATCTCTAGAAACCATCAATACAGATAAGGCTCGTGCTGCCGTTGAAAAATACAACGAAGCACTGATCCAGACGGCAAGAGTAAAAGCAGCACAAGCAAAGCTGCAAGAAATTGAAAGCAAGCTCATAGAAAATGAGTTGAATGGTGCGCAAACAAGAGTAAACCTTGCTAAAGTGCAAGAAGATATCCTGCGTAAATCAAACGATGCGAGACGTACTGAGATTGATATCCAAAAAGACCTTTCTAAAGGTCGTGAGGTTACAGATCAACTGATTGAGGCTAACAATAAAAAGTTGACAGACCAGCGTGATGTATTGCTGGAAATCATAAATACTACACAAGATTATGGCCTAAGTCTAGATACGGTTGCCACACAGTCTACCACTGCTGCAGCAGCTACAGGAAAGCTAAGTGAGGCCGTGGCAGAAGTTAAGGCAAATGTAGAGGGAACCATCATTGAAGGTCCTGAGTTTAGACCTAATCTTGATGCGCCTATTGAGTTGATCAAGCAGGCAAATGTAGAGATCAATGAAGAATTGCTATTGATGCAGGAAAACGCAGCGCTGTTTAATGAAGCGGTTGCAGCATCAATGGAATCTGCTGCAGAAAACTTTGCCATTGGTTTTGGTCAATTGTTAGGATCTGCTGCTACTGGTGGTAATTTCCTGCAAGGATTTTTCCAGTTGTTTGTAGGTACGATTGCAGATATGGCAATACAGGTAGGTAAAACGGCAATAGGTATAGGTATCGCAGTAGAAGGTATCAAAGCAGCTTTACAGTCCTTAAGTGGACCAGTAGCGATTGCTGCAGGTATTGCTCTTGTGGCTTTGGGTACGGTGGCAAAATCTGTACTAGGTAGCATCGCACAAGGTGGCGCCACACCATTTGCAAATGGTGGTATCGTTAGTGGTCCAGTAAACGCCTTAGTAGGTGAATATGCAGGAGCACGCAACAATCCAGAAGTTATCGCACCGCTCGACAAATTAAAAACCTTAATAGGTGATACTGGAAGTGGTACTGTAGTTATGGAAGGTGAATTTATCTTAAGAGGTAATGATCTTGTACGAGTGATCCAAAGGCAGGAAAAACTTAATTCTCGCACACGATGATCGATGCTCAATACATAACACTTGAGGTGATCAATATGCAAGAAAACTCTATGCCAGACATAGAGGAATTTGCAGAGCGTACTTCCATCCAATTAAAATGGAATGGTGGTGATGAACGTCACCAGTATATCATGGCTAGTGAGTTGAATTTTACCATGGAAGTAAACGACGCAGCAGATCTTCATTTTAAACACCTATTTACCGGCGATGAATCTAATTATCAAGTCATCCTGCGCAATGAAAATAGCGAGGTTTTGTGGCGTGGTTATCTATTGCCAGAGCAGTACAGTGAACCGTATGAGCATAAGATTCTGTATGTAAACTTCACCGCTACAGATGGTCTCGCAAGGCTTAAAAATAAATTCTATGCATCTGGATTAGAAATAGGCGACAGACGTTCTGTGATATCAGTATTGAATCTATGCCTAAAGCAAACCAATCTAGACCTGCCTATATACTTTGCTCCATCCATTCAAAATGATAGTGAGTCCATAGGTGCAGACTGGAATAAGATTACCATCGATATGGCCAGCTATAGGAATGATGATGGTGAGTATGAAGATTATTACAAAATCCTAGAAGGCTTGCTGGAAACGCTGGGTTGTACGCTCTTGTGTTATAAAGATGCCTGGTATATTCTAGGTCATAATAGATACCGGTATAGGGATGGGACTATGCAACCAATAGAATGCTTTAAATATCTAACTACAGGAGTGCCAGATGGTACTGTTTTAATAGATGTGGCACCACAACGCATAAATCTAGAATCCACACCAGAAATAAGTCTATTACCACCTTTTCAAAAGGTTGTTTCTAGTTGGGATATTGACGAGGATCAAGACGTACTGCCAGACGATATTATACAGCAACCTTATAGGCAGTTTGTTGCTAATGTCACACCACCAGCGATCAAGCATTGGGTGGTAAATGATGCTCGTACTGGTTTAACTAGATCCCAGTTTGGTACTCAAAAGAGACCGCCTGAATGGTTTGGTCAAACAAATCTATCAGATGATGAAAGAGAACGTCGTGACCGTATCGTTAATGGTGAGGAGTTTGTATCGCTCACTACATTCAGTGATTTCCATCCTACTAATAATGATGGGTTGTATATGGAGTTGGAATCAACGAGATTTTTAAAGAGTGCTCCAGACTACATTGATGTAGATCTTGAGATTGCAGCCTTATTTAAGTACATCAACGGTGGTGGGCCATTCCCTCAAATTAACAAAGATGACTATGGCAACCAGAATTTGCACTATGAAATACTGTGCAATGGTGAGACCATCATATCTAACCGTCCAGATTATGAAAACCGTGATGGCTATTTACTAGACATAAGCTGGGAAGGCACCACGCTAGCAAACTTTGCCGAAGATCCATTGATGATTATAGGTAGGCTATCGCTTAAGGATATGAAGATACCAGAGCCTGGTGGGTTGCTACAGTTAAGACTGTATGTCTTGCCTAGTGCTGGCGATAATATTGAAAGCAATCGCATAGGATTTAGACGTGCCAGCATCACCTACACGGCAGATGATAAAGTAGTTGATGCTGTGACAAGACCAATTGACTGGTCCACGGTTAACGAGGTAGATCAGGCACATGGTGATAATTGTGGTGATATGACGATCAAGCAGTTTGATTTTATAGTTACAGATACAGATCAATTGAATTATACGCAATATGAAACCTTATCTGAATATACCTACGCAACGGCTGGTGGTACAGGATTAGGTGATCAACAGTTTATAAAATATATCGAGGTTTCAAAACTCTCATGGGACACTATTCAAGCAGCGATTGCTGCTGGTAATACTCTATATGGTCTCAAAACAAATGAAACCCAGTACATACAGATTAAAGTGGCAGCTCCAGATGGTGGACCTCAATTTTTAAATACAAATGATAAGTATTACATCTATCTGGAATACGTCGACGGTACAGCATTCAGTCATTTTGATGGTACTGCAGCACAGTTTAGTCATCGCTTATTTGTTTACAATGAAGGTGTCCAGGAAACTACGATTGACCGGTCTTTTAAAGAACGATGGAGCCGCTATGGTATTGATAATGAAAATGCCAGATATGGGGAATTGCGTGCACAGCTGGTGCATGATACAACCGTTGCAAACCAGGTGAAGATTGATACTAATGTATTTGGATTAATGAACCCTTTGAGGTTGTCCAGGTTTAAAATAGACGGCGATAAGGATTTTATAACTACAGATTTGACACTGGATCTTGATATAGGTATGAGCAGTGCCACCATGGTGCAAAGCCTTTATGAACCTAGTGTGAGTACTAGTTATACTATGAATAATTAATAACGCTTTCGCGAAAGCGGAAACACATAAAATAATGACACAAAATAATATCATACACTACATAAACTTTAAAGTGCAGCAATATGCTTTGAATGATCTGGCACCACCCAAAGCTCCTGGTGTATATGTAGATGGTGTTTTTGAACAAAATGTATTTGAATAATGGCAATAACTAGAAGATTGATAAAAGGTGCGCCGCTTAACGCGCAAGAGCACGATGCTAACATCGATGCGCTAGAAAACCTAGCGTTTGATACACTGGTTTATAAAGAAATTACAGACCTGTCTCAATATACTCCTATTGATGATTTTGAGATCGTGAAGTCTGGAAATAACGCGTTTTTTATTCAAAAAACACCTAGTAGTTATTCATTTGAAGGGAACCGGTTAAGGCTTTACGGTTCCAGTTTCAAAAGTGACTTAGGGGTTTGTATTACGTATGATAATTACAAGGCTTATATATTAGATAGTGCACCGGTGGGTTATCAAAATAATGAAAGCATAGGTTTTACTTACTGGTCTGTAGATCAAAATAACTTAGTTAAAGAATACTATGTGCCAGGCATTAACCAGGCATTAGTATCAATCTCTTTTAATCAAGGGCCTATTCTAGAGGTGAATTATAACGAAATCTATTTTATTCATCACACCTATGCAAAATTAGTATTTGCACCAGCACCAACGTATCAATTAATTTATAAGACATTCCTACTTAAAACTGGTAAAGGTCGCTATGGTTTTACTTCTAACTTACAATTAACCGAGGATGATTTTATATTAATAAAACAATCACAGACAGAGCCAGTCCCTACACAGGAAGGTAAAGATCCTGTGCCTGTAGAGTTATTGGTAGATGATATTAATGGAGCGCCACAGGATTATCTTAATGGTAACTTGCCGGTTGATAATCTAAATACTTATGTCATTGCTACCGGTGAAGATTACTATTTCAAAATCACCTCTAATGAAGATATTGCGCCACGACCTAGTAAGAATTACAGATTCATTGGTGCTGCAGGGACTTATGGATTAAACGGAACAACTACCGTTGCAAACGATTTTTTACTAGTTGGTGATAATTCCAGCCCACCACAGCAAACATTCACTGCAACTGATGTTTTCATTGATCCTATTACCGGTATCATCTCGACCAATGTTCAAGATGCTTTGAAGGAGTTATCAAAATTAGTGAAAACATTTTATGACCAATTCCAATTTATAATAGGCCCAGACAATCCAGCAGATGCAACAATCACCACAGACTACAGCATCACTTTTAATGAGGATGCAGACGTTTATTATTTCATCGTTCGCGATACGGTAACGGCAAAGTTTAATGGAGCGAGAATACTTATTAATGATACAGGAGCCTTTCAAGATCTAGGAGTTGGACAGACAGATGTTGCGGGAATCATTTATTATGAGATTTATCCAGACCCTACACAATTCACAGCCTTTGATGATGGTGGCCTGTATAAATTTGATTATTGGTTTACTGGTTGTGAATCCGACGATTCCAAAACCGACCGTGGCAACTACACAGGCACATCAGAAGAAATAGATTATAAAGCTGATTTAGCACTATCTAAAACAGACATATTCGCCACCGATTTTATAGACGTACAAGGTTCAGACGATGCTAGGCTACAGGCTGCGTTGGATAAAGCCGTTCTAGACGGTAAGAGGTTGGTTATTGATCCCAATCCCATAGGAACCGACGGTCAGTGGCTATTGGATAACGCAATTCTTTGCCCATCAAATACTAACATACTTATACTAACCAAAATTAAGTTATCTGATAATAGTCGTGATAACTGGTTTAGAAGCGCAAATGCTGGTGTAGGGTTAGATCCAAACACCAACCGATTTAAAAACATTTCGATCATTGGAAGTTTCAACTGTTTATTGGAAGGTGCGGACAATCCTAGAAGCACAGGCGATAGCGGCAAGACCCAAACATTAACTACCACTAAATCATTCTCAAATTCCTACGGCACGGATGTTGGAAAATCTGGTGAAAACCAAAAAGGAGATTGGAGAAATATAGGGATCTTGCTGTCCTGTGTGGATGATGTTACGTTGAGAAGCTTAAAATTCAAGAACTCCCATGCATGGAGTATAAGCCTTGAACGTTGTAATAATGTTGATGTTGAATATATAGACTTCAATTGTCCTTTTACAAGAATAATAGATGGAACAACTCAATATGTGAAAAATATGGACGGTGTCGATATTCGTATGGCTGGTAGGAATATCTCAATCAAATATCTAACTGGAACTTGTGGAGATGATGCAATAGCATTTACTATACTTAAAAATTCGGATATTACTCCAGGACTTGCAAATTCCTTTGAAGTTAGCGGTAATGCTTATGATGTTGCAAAAGATGGAATTTACAATGCTATTGTTGAAAATATATATGTAAAGACACAGACAAGCTCAATGAGGTTTCTAAACACGATTGGAACTAAGATTGATGGTGTTAAACTCAAAAACATTTATGATGCACTTGTTGTTGGTGAAGCTGAATATCAGATTAATGCTCCAACCGTATTGGTGGGTAGCACAAACATCATTTATGGTGAGGCAATTGCAGAAATAGGTGACACTTTGAATATTGAGATGGAAAATATCTATTCAAATCTTAAAAAATGTTCCGTAGAAATTCAAGGTAGTTTACTTAATTGTAACATTAGCACGGCTACCAAAACTTCAAATGTAAACAACCCTACATGGCTAGAAACTCCAGCAATATACGTTCATCCTAATTCTAACGGTGCGCAAAACACGACGCTTGCCAATATAAAAGATAGAGGAAACTACATTGCCAACGGCTATTTGGATAGCTTTAAAAGCTACACATTTGAGGGAAAAATTAAGGGATTGTTGCATGATTTTAAATTGGCAATACCGCACAAGATTAAAGGCGGTACGTTAAACGGATTAAAATCAATTGATCCAGACACTAACATGATTGATCCAAATAGAGAGGTCAAACAATTTGTAATCACTGAAGATGGTACTGAAATATCAGTAGATGATAACGCTGGCGCAGCTACATTTTCAACATCTGAATTTATAGATGTAGAATCCTTTAGAAAATACTTTTTCACAGGACTGTTAAAGACTCCCAGAGTGTTGTTTTATGATAAGGATAAATTATTTATAAGTGGAATACGATTCAGTACAACCACTGAAACAAGCGTAAATTTTACAACTCCAATTAATACTGCATTTGTTAGATTATCATCTGACGTTGCTGAAGGTAGAAGTTATGCAAGCTGGAAGCTAAGCCCTGAAAAACAGTACACAGTTTGGGAGCCTATAAAGAATCAACAACAAGATACAAATTGGGTAGAAGTTAGCACAACGACAGACGGTGTGGTTTTGGAAATGAAATACAAGAGAAAGGGAAATAGGTCTATTATAAAAGGAATTATAAATACAAAGGACAATTCAGTTTCTGACGATGGAAGTTTAATAACGCCTGTAGTTATGCCAGAATTTATAAGACCTGACGATCAAAGATACTCTTTCATGTTCTCCACTTTTCCTGACGCATCAATTATAA